>CM076581.1:235972612-236203267 GCA_034641835.2 Pinus albicaulis | reverse complement strand
CTCCTACGAGGCATGAAAATCAGATATTTTTGTATTTTCTTTTTAATATTTATGAAATTACATGAAAATAAAATAAAGCAGAAAAGAATGCTAAAACAAAATCAAAACATCTACTAGACACCTCCCCAGCAACGACGCAAAAAAGTGGTGAGCCCTGGTATTGCACCAAGTGTGCTGCAACTCCCAGGGGTTGCGCTACTTTACTTTATCAACCCAGGGTTCGTACAAACTTGGAGGTGACATTGCTATATACATAGCAGATGCATTCTACTCATATCATCCTCTTCCGCTCTATGAAAGGGTGCTACTTCTAGGGGTTCTCAGTGAAGTTTATCACACTTCAATGAAACTAAACTAAATTGCAGAAAGGAAATGAAAGAAAGGAAACTTATTTAATCTGCAAAAGGAAATGACTGAAAAGAAACTAATTTAATGTGTAGAAAGGAAATGACAGAAAGGAAACTAATTTAATTTGCAAAAGGAAATAACTGAAAAGAAACTAAACTAAGTTGCACCTAGCTAGGACAATTGGCTAAACACACCCAATTTATCCTCTGATCTATTTACCGTGCTATCATGCTTCTAACCATGCAACTATTCATGGTAAAATAAACTTGACAAAGTGTGCCTTGTAGTTTGGAGTAAAACGGGCTAAAGGTGCTAATGGAGGGCTCAACACAGGAAACAACGCTTAGAGGTGGAAAGAGCGGGTTTAAACCTTATTAAATCTTTATTATGGCGCAAAAATGCTTTGGAGCAGAATAATTTGAAAAGTGTGATGGCGGAGTTGCGATGGAGGACGGAAGTGTGATATGTGATATGCAAAATCGCAAATGCAATATCGCAAATTTAGAGGAGTAGCGGAAGTGATGTTCAGGAGCAGGAGCGAAATGCGAAATGCGATGGGGTAGAAGTTGCGAAGTGCGAAATGCGATGGGGTAAAAGTTGCAAAATGTGAAATGCGACGAGATGACGTGGTAGTAGGGTCGGTGGAAGAGTACGACAGCGATATTGCAATCCGTGTTTGGAGCGGTAAATGTTAACGAGCACAAAATAAACAGTGTGATTTGTGATTTGCGATGCGGCGGAGCACGGAAGATTATCACAATCGGCGTTTGGAGAAAAAAGTCTTAAAATAAAAAGGGAAAAGGTTGTGAAGTGTGATTTGTGAAAAAGGCCAAAGGTTTTGATGAGTCGGATGACGTGGTGGCGGGACCGATGGCAGAGCGCGATACCAATATTACAATCGGCAGACAGGAGCAGTAAGTCTTAAAAGGAAAAAGGAAAAAGATGTGAATTGTGATTTGCAAAAAGGCGAAGTACAGTAGCGAGAAGTTCAAGGAGAAACGGAGGTCGAGTTCTAATGGTTTTCAAGCATTTTGCATTAAAACAGGTAAGGCAACCGTGACAAATAAAAACAAAGTAATAAGGCGGGCTGAATCGTTTAAGTATTTTTATGAATAAAAAGGTGGGTGCAGAAGTGAGAATAAGCAGGAAAAAGCGGAAATGGAGGGCATAACAGCAGTGTGTCGATTGTGAAGACAGAGATGGAGAATGAAGCGGGGAGGTACCATGGAGCTGCTCTGGGTTTTTAACAATAATTCTTGCAATCAACCTGCTAACTTATGTGCAAAGAAACAGAAAAATGCATAAAAATGCAGTGGAAAGGAAGACTGAAAAATGGTAATGAAACTCTACTTTTAATCTCAGAAACAATGAACAGAAATAAGTTTTTGGGTCTATGGGAAGGTTCGCCCTCCTCGAGATCTATTGAAAAATATGAGAAGGGGGTCTTGAGAGACAGAATATTTTGGTTTTTATCCTCTATTATATTACTCACGGGCAAATGAAACCTACAACAACACATTGAAAGGAAAACTAAAGAGCAACTTGAAACTTTAACGAAATTATCAAAAGCGGAAATAATGGAATGATAGCAAGCAGAGAACAAATATAGCAGACAGGTTGAGGCACATGGATTGGGCCCTAACCCACAAGCCTAGCTCTCTGAAACTTAAATCAGTAAAAGGAAATCAGTTTGCTCATTTCATAAAAGAATAGCCTCATACATTTCTTTTTGTTTGATCACTAAGTAAAATAGTAAAAATATAAATAGTGTTAGGTCCCTATATTAATACTATAGTCCCTTATTTTTGTTAGTGTAACCCCCTTATTTTTATTTTTGTACCCCTGTAACCCCAATATTGTTATTATTGTGCCCTAACATTATTATTGTTAGGTCGGCTAGGATTATATTGTGATCCCATGCACTCCTAGATATAGAAGGAGGTTTTGTCATTTGTATCATCGAAGAATTGTTAATTTATGTAATGTATTGGAGGTTTCCCCCTCGAAGTGGCTGATTTCTAAGGCGTTGATCTCTCTTTTATTATATTTTTGGAGCTGGTTTCATAACATTTGGTATTAGAGCTTTGGATTCTAGGGTTTCATTGCTCCAAACAGGTCATCGTGGAATTTTTGCTATAATTTTTTTCCTACGAGGGTTTAGAAGCTGACATTTTTACAAAGAGAATCTGAAATCCTGAGGAACGATGTGTAAGAATTTCAGATCTTAGTTTGCAATATTTTCGGAGATATGATCTGTGGAAGTTAGGGTTTTGCATGCTCCATAATTTCACCTAAAACAGGTCATCGTGGAAGTTTCGCTATAAATTTTTTTCTACTAAGGTTCAGATGTTGAAATTGTTACAGAGCGAAGCCAAAATCCTGAGAAACATCGTGTAAAAATTTCAGATCTTGGTTCACAATATTTTCAGAGATATGATCTGTGGAAGTTAGAGTTTTTTCAGGCTCCCAAATTTCATCTCAAGGAGGTGACCGTGGAAAAATCATCATAACTCTCTCTCTGAGTATCGGATTGGAATTATATAAAAAGTGGCTACAATTAAATGTACTATAGTTTCCTGTGTATCAATTTCAGAGCTGAAGGAGGAAACAGTGACACGTGGCATGTCGTACAAGTTCGCTCCACTGAACAAGTCCATAATTAGGTCATTGTGGGAGATTGGGAATAACTTTCTCTTGAAGAATCCAAATCAGGTCAGACCTATGGAATTTCAAAGAAGCGTCAGTGGGCTCCTACAAGGCCGAATTTCAGATACTGAAGATCCGCAATTACAGATATAATTCAGTTTCATTATCGAGCTCCTTAAAAGCAACAAAAAGGTGTGTTTTTTTTTTATCGAATTGCATAAGTCTTGTGTGAAAAATAAGTTTGAATTGATTCCAAGGGAATATTGTAGAATAGATATCAATATTGGGTTCTAAAATGCCCCCTAAAAATAATTCAACACACATTAAGCCTTTAGAAGGCTCTATTATGACTCATGAAGACGAAGAACTGCAACATGACATGTCAAAATTACAAGAGCAAGTTCACCAAATTTCGCTCTCGCAAAGGGCAACAAAAAATGAAATGGAAGTTTTGAAGAAAGGCGTAGAAGCTAAGATGGATGGTTTGAAGAAAGGCATGGAAGCTAAGATAGATGGCATGGAAGTTGGCATGGAAGCTAAGATGGATGACATGGAAGCTAAGATGGATGACATGGAAGAAAAAAATGAAAGACAACATGGAAAACATGAAGAATGATCTAAAATAAGACATGGAAGGTTTGACAAAGTTTATACAAGAAATGTTTCCTAATGGCAAAAAGATAGTAGAGGAAACTCATGATGAGAACAAAATAAACGTTAATCGTGATTTTATAAACTCTAATGTTGGATGGAATAACCACCATATTCCAAAGATGGATATGAGGAAGTTTGATGGAAAGGATCCTGTAACATGGATACTACAGATGGAGCAATATGTTGAGCTCAATAATGTGTAAAACACACAAAAGGTGCGCATTGCAACTTTAAATTTAGAACAACATACATTTGTATGGTATCGATGGCTTTGCTCCCGTAAAAAAATTGTCACTTGATCAATTTTTACAGAGGAAATGATAGCACATTATGAGGATACAAAGAGCAACACCTTATTTAGCCAATTGATAAATCGCAAACAAAAGGGTTCAGTGGTGGAGCACATTGAGGACTTCCAAAAATTTAATATAAGCGTAATTGATATTCTAGAAGAACAGAAGATTGATGTCTTCATAGGGACTTTAAAGGATAACATCCAACATGAAGTTCGAGTTTGGGAACCTGATTCATTGGAGAAGGCATTCAGATTGGCAAGAAAAATTGAATGTAAAATTATGGCGACAAGGAAGCCTACCACTTACATCTATAAAGATGGAAGTGTTGCTACTCCTAGACTTCCACAACCTACAAGGTTGAAACCACAACAATTGTAAGAAAAAATAGTAAAAGGGCTTTGCTACAGTTGTGATAACAAATACGCTAAAGGTCATAAGTGTGCTGAGAAGAAATTATTTTACATAGATTGTGAAGAGGACGAAGAAAATGAATAAGAAACTTCAAAAGAAGAGGATATACACCAGGAACCAACTCTAGAAGGAGAATAAATGAGTCCGACCATATCGTGTAATGCATTGGCAGGTATTACCACTCCTCAAACTTTCAAGATAGAAGGACATATCAAGAAGAAAAAGGTAATAATGTTGAATGATTCGTGTACTGACCATAATTTTATTCATTGTAAGGTAGCCAAGGAATTGAATTGTTTCCTATACCCAGCACCACTATGTCAAGTGATGGTTTCAAATGGAAGAACTATAAATTTCTCTGGAAAATGTCATAATATCAAGCTAACCATGGGGGAATATGTATTAAATATTCCAATTCTTTCCATTCCAATGGGAGGTGTTGATGTTGTACTAGGAGTACAATGGTTACAATCTTTGGGGATGGTATCTTTTAATTTTCAATAACTTTTCTTGAAATTTTTTTCGAAAGGAAAGGAAGTCGAATTACAGGGTATCGCAAGGAAGCTGAGAAAGATAATAAGCTCTAATGTCGTGACAAAGTTTATGAAGAAAGAAAACTGAGGCGTAATTGCACAATTATGCTCACTAGAAGTTCCAACATCAAAATCATCTATTTCTCCAGATCTCCAAAAAGTCTTGGAAAATCATTCCAAGGTGTTTGAAACTCCCAAATGACTCCCACCTATTCGTGATCATGATCATGCTATTCATTTGATTCCAGGAAGTGTTCCTCCAAACATCAGGCCTTATAGATATCCTTACTTCCAAAAGAGCGAAATTGAACGTATGATTGCGGAAATGTTAGAGGCGGGTATAATTCAACCTAGTCAAAGTTCTTTCTCTGCTCCTGTAGTATTGGTACACAAGAAGGATGGATCATGGCGCATGTGTCCCGATTATAGGGAGATCAATAAGCTCACCATTAAAGATAAATTTCCCATTCTTGTGATTGATGAATTATTGGATGAATTACATGGAGCAATTTATTTTACCAAGTTGGATCTTCGTTCAGGATATCATCAAATTAGAATGAAGATTGAAGATATTTCAAAAACAACATTTCGAACTCATGAGGGTCATTATGAATTTTTGGTCATGCCTTTTGGCCTTACCAATGCACCTTCTACATTTCAAGGGTTGATGAATTCCATTTTCAAACCCTTCCTTAGAAAATTTGTGCTAGTATTTTTTGATGATTTACTAATCTACAACAGGTCTTGGAAGGATCATGTTGAACATGTTGACAGGGTGCTCAAAATATTGCAGGAGAAACAATTATATGCAAAAAAATCCAAATGTTTCTTTGGAGTACAAGAGGTGGAATATCTGGGTCATATTGTATCTCACGAGGGTGTTAAAGTAGACCCTAACAAAATTAAAGCCATTAAGGAATGGAAAGTTCCCACAACCATAAAGCAGTTGCGAGGATTTCTCGGGTTAACAGGGTATTATAGCAAGTTTGTTAAGAATTATGGGAGAATAGCAGCACCTCTAACAACATTATTGAAGAAAGATGCATTTTCATGGACTCCTGAAGCAACTAAGACCTTTGAACATCTTAAAGAGGCAATGTGCCTAGCACCGGTCTTAGCTACGCCAGACTTCACAAAAACCTTTATTGTGGAATGTGATGCCTCAGGAAATGGAATTGGTGTTGTTTTAATGCAAGAAGGAATACCCATTGCTTTTGAAAGTCGTCCAATCAAAGGAAAGTATTTACAGAAACCTATTTATGAGAAGGAAATGTTAGCAATACTGCATGCACTAAAGAAATGGAGAACCTACCTAATGGGAAGACACTTCAAGGTAAAAACTGATCATGATAGTCTTAAACACTTTTTGGAACAAAGACTATCTTCAGAAGAGTAGCAAAAATGGGTCACAAAGATGTTGGGTTATGACTTTGAAATAATATACAAAAAAGGGAAGCTAAATGTTGTTGCGGATGCACTCTCAAGAAAGAATGAAGAGGTGGAAGCATTTCTTTGTGCCATTTCTATTATCCAACTAGATTGGATAACCGAAGCAAGAGATGAATGGAAGAAGGACGAAGAAGTGTGGACACTCATTCAAAAGTTGCAGCAAGATCCTAGTACATCCGATACATTTAGTTGGAAAAATGATTCCTTATGGTACAAAGATCACTTATATATTTGTAAGAATTCCCAACTAAAACAAAAGATTCTTTTGGAATTGCACACTTCTCTTTTAGGAGGACACTCGGGATTTTTAAAAACTTACCACAGGGTGAAGAAAGAATTTTTTTGGGATGGCCTTAAATCTGATATTCAAAAGTTTGTGGCGGAATGTTTGGTTTGCCAGCAGAATAAAGTGGAGACAATTAAGACCCCGGGACTTCTACAACCTTTACCCATTCCAAGTCAACGTTGGGAGGAGATTTCAATGGATTTTATCACAGGTTTACCTAAGTCCGAAGGAAAGAGTGTCATCATGGTGGTAGTTGATAGACTTACCAAGTATGCACACTTTTGTGCATTATCTCATCCATTTAAGGCAAGTACAGTTGCTACTACATTTATGGACACAATTCAAAAGCTACATGGAAACCCAAGGGTTATTGTGAGCGACAGAGATCCCATTTTTACTGGAAATTTTTGGACGGAGTTATTTTGTTGTTTGGGTACTCAATTAGCTCATAGCTCATCTTATCATCCTCAATCCGATGATCAAACTGAGATAGTAAATAAATTTTTGGAAGGATATCTTCGTTGTTTTGTATATGATAAAAAAACACAATGGGTCAAGTGGTTACCTCTCGCTGAATGGTGGTATAACACTTCCTTCCATACTAAAGCAAAAATGACCCCATTTATGGCACTTTATGGATATCATCCACCATCCATCACATCATATTTAAGAGAAAATTCTAAGGTTCAAGCAGTGGAAGATCACATTGAACATCAACAAAAAGTTCTCAAACTCTTAAAGAATAACCTAAATTTGGCACAAAATCGAATGAAACAATAGGCAAATCAACATTGCAACGAGAGAAGTTTTGATGTAGGAGACTAGGTATTTTTACGGCTACAACCATACAATCAAATGTCCCTAAAGCAAGCTAAGAAGGATAATAAATTATCGAAAATTACTATGGTCCTTACAAGGTGTTGCTAAATATTGGTACTATGGCATACAAATTGGAGCTTCCTGCTTCTTCGCGAATGCATCCAATTTTCCATTTTTCATGCTTAAAGAAGGTTATAGGTGACAAACTTCCAGTTCAAACAATATTGCCAGAACTTGATGAGGAAGGAAAAATCATATTGGAACCTGAAGCAGTGACAAAAACAAGAACTCGACAGCTACGAAATCGATCAATTTCAGAGTATCTCATCAAGTGGAAGAACTTACCCATTGAAGATTCTACATGGGAGGATGAGAATTTTATACGGAAACATCTGGAGCTACTCAAGTGTTGAGGACAACACTTTTTTGAAGGAGAGGGGCATGTTAGGTCCCTATATTACTACTATAGTCCCTTATTGTTGTTAGTGTAACCCCCTTATTGTTATTGTTGTACCCCTGTAACCCCAATATTGTTATTATTGTGCCCTTACATTATTATTGTTAGGTCACCTAGGATTATATTGTGATCCCATGGACTCCTATATATAGAAGGAGGTTTTGTCATTTGTATCATCCAATAATTGCTCATTTATGTAGTGTATTGGAGGTTCCCCCTCGAAGTGGCTGATTTCTAAGGCGTTGATCTCTCTTTTCTTCTATTTTTTAAGCTAGTTTCATAACAAATAGCTTACAACAAAGTTATGACCCTTCCTAGCTCTAGATTTCCTCTATTTCTTCTATAGGGTAGCTACCAATGGCTCCCTAGAAAATAGTGATTGATTCCAATTGACTCCAAGTAAACAAAGATTGAGTGCACTCCTCTTTGAGTTGCTTGGTTGCCTCTAGAATTCGAATTGCTGGAGAGAATCCTTGGGATCCTTTGGCTGCATTTGGAATTCGAATTGTTGGGGTGAATATTTGGGATCCTTTGGCTGCCTTTGAGAGTTAAGGAGAGTGGACAATCCTCCTATAATTTTTACTTGTTGTTTCCTCCAAGTCTTTATGATAAAATCCTTATAAAAATGCTAATAATTCATGATTTCTCGCACTCAACCTCATATTAGGAACTTAGATTATGTTAGCCTTAATCACCACCTATACTAGCATCAGAGAACCAAATAATAATAAAAAAGCAAGAAAAAGAGATCTAAGAAGGCAAAAAGGTGACCATTAACCCCTCCAAATGTGTCTAATGATGGAGCTCATCACCCTGAGCAATGCCAAGTGTTTATTTTTGGGGTTCTTCTTGTCATGCTTGAGCTCAGAAGGATCTTCCCATTCCATTGGTGTTGGTTTGTAGAAGTTTCAACACACCCCCTTATCACCCTCATAAGGTGAGGTGGTTACTTTGAAGAGTCCATTCCCAATGTATTGTCTTGGGAATGGAATCTAAGGTATATTTTCCTTTTTTTTTCCTTTCCAACAATTGGTAATGGAAAAATGAGTTTCCTTTCTAACATGCTACCTATTACAAAATTACCATCAGTAATTGTTGATTAGTGATTGTCATTGATGTCAACTGAAGTAGCACCAGGGGCTACCTCGATCTTGCGTAGGAATTTTGACTTGACAAATTACTCTATTCCGAGTTAAGGATATTTTCGATGGTTTCTAATTGTCGCGATGTTTCCGTTGACATATGGCATTCCATGTAAATCTTCACGGTTTGAGAGATATTCGTGTTTGAAGTTAGTAACCCTAGTTAATGGGCTAAAACCTAATGGGGTTCTGGCATGACACTAATCATTGGTTGTGGTCATTGAATTGTCAATAATTAATAATTATTTAAGCTCCTAAAATCCCTCCAACGCTCACTTGTTGAGTACCCTCTCAACTTAAGCATTTATATAAATTGTGATCCTCATATCCTCCTTATGTAAGGATTTTGCTACTAATAACAAGTCATCGTGCCATTTTCGCTATAACTTCTTCTTTTTTTCTTTTTTTTTGAAGCTTCAGATGCTAACACTAAAACCCCATTTGGGAAAAATCCTGAGGAAGCTTGTGTCCGAATTTCACATATTGGTTCGCTATATTTTCGGAGATATGATCTGAGGAAGTTAGGTTTTTTTGTAGGCTCCCGAATTTCATGCATGTCAAACAAGTGACCTTGGGAAAAACGTCATAACTTTCTCTCTGAGCATTGGATTCAAATTTCATAAGAAGTGACAGAAAGAGGAGGGGATGCAGTTTGTTGTGTATTGTTTTCAGGTCCAAAGGTTGAAATAGTGACACGTGGCACTTCGTACAAGTTCGCTCTACTGAACTAGTCTATAATCATGTCATTGTATGAGATTGGGAATAAATATTTCTTGAAGAAACCAATGTTGATGAGACATACGGTGTTGGAAATAGGACTCAAATGGCTACCACAGGACAAAATTTCAGACCTTGCAGATCTGAAATTACACAGATACAGTGGATTCAATATCGAGCTTCTAGAAGGCAAGAAAAAATATGCATTCAAGGATCACTGTAGTAAAAACAACACATCAACAGTCAAGGGTAAGTCTGCTACAACAAGGTATGTATCATTAGTGGTTGAATTTTAATTTGAATATCATCTCTGACATGTTTTTGCAGGACAGTGTAAGTACTTTGTATGTATGTTTGAATGGGTTTTGTTCATAAATTTTGAACGTATTTACATTTGAATTTTGAATATTTTTCTGACATATGGTTTGCAAGACAGTGTAAGTATTTTTTGTATATTGGTTTGGGTCTTGCATGTGCAGGAAGGAAGACACAATAGGACAACTCAGACACATACTAGAAGGACAATGAAATGCCAAAGTACCATTACTGGAAGCAAAAACAACAATACCTCAGTAGTTGCTAGCGTTCAAAGAAGCAGTGTCAAGTCAAGTATCAGGTCGTGTCAAAAGTTAGTATTGTAGAAATCATCATTGTAAAATTGTAAAAGAGTCAATCTTCCTAGAGTTGCAGAGGCATTGTTGGGAGGTATAAGTGTCATTTTTGGATAATGTTATGGTTGGGTTGTAGGGCATAGTGTGATTGGTCTAGTTCAAGAAAATCATTGTGAATCATATTGTATCATGGATCATTGTCCCTAGTACGAGAGTCCACACTCTTGTCTTATTTCTAATCAATATAGGGTGGAAGGGAGGTGTTAGGTTGGTGCATGAAGTCACCTACAGGTTGGAGCTTGTGAACACTCCAGGGTGGTAGGTTGGTCTAGGATGTCAGGGCATTCATTCAGTTGACTACTGAAGAAACCAGGGCATTGGGGCGTCCTTCCAGTGGGAGCTGGAGAAGAATGCATTTCTAGAATTCCAGGAAGTTGTACCTTTCATTTAATTTGGGGCTAAAGATTAAATAATTTATTAGAAAAGTGTTCGGTGGTTTTTGACCTGGAGAGGGTTTTCCACCTAAAATTCGTGTGCCTATTGTGTTCTATTGTTTGCAGTTGTTACTAGATAAACATCAAGAATAATTGAAGATTAACTAGTGCTCTGAAAAGATTTTAAAAGTGCTAATTGATAAGAAATATTGATCCTCCCCACCCCCCACCCCCTCTCAGTATTTCCAACAGTAACCTCTCATAGGTAGTAGTTCTATTGCAATTAAGGGAGAAAATGATGACAATTCTCGAATGAAACAAAATCTGGGAGCAAAATATGAAATCTGGGTTGAATATTAAATCTTAGCAAAACATTAAATATGGGAAGTTATGCATTTGTAGGTTCAACACTAAGAAACCCTTACTAGATTACAACCAGAACATGTTTTAACTTCACATCAAACATAACAAATACTTGAGCTCACCATCAGTGACATAGTTTGCAAGTGTGGTCTTGATCTATGGACACTAAGCAGGCCCAAAATTCATCCATGCATATAAAACTTCTTGACACCTCCTCTTATAAATCCTTCATGCTCATACACATATGATCATCCTCAATGCATGGGTTGGGTAAATAGACGACGTAGTATATGTAAGTAATGAGTGTATCTATAAGTCACCAAAGAAACGCGTGCTCAGTTACCTAACCAGTAATGACTCTTCAATTTCCCATGACATCAATTGACATATATTTATCGCTTTCTGTAATAGTTTAGTCAAATTGTGCAATCATAACCATGGGTGGGGAACCAGTGAGGGTGGATTTTTCATACAACACCACTCACAATTAATTCTTTTGTTAATTATTTTTCGAAAACTTATTAAGTCTAGTGTTATGGTTACTCCTAAAATTATACTCAACCTAATTCTGGGAGCAATTAATCACATAACAACATACCCGATGTAAATGTAAGATGACAACATATTTGTTTTTACACGCCATCAACAGTAAATCATAAATAGTTACACAAAATATCATGGTGGACAACCTGTAACTCTGATTTTGTTTTACACACTACCTATAGTAAAGTGTTTACCCCAAAACATCATGGTGGATAGTACATAAGTATGATTCAATTAATTCCTACATGGTTTATGTCAATATTTTGTGACTATACAAGATGGTAGTGCAATTTATAGCTACAAAACTTACACACAGTCTTTGAGTTTTTCTGGATATCCATGTAAAAAGGTTATGAGATTTTCTATCCTCCTGTAGATGCACACTCGAGAGGATCACATCCTTAGGGAAGAAAATGAATACTAATGAAAATCAACGCAATTAACCATTGCACATCTTTAATGAGGCTATACATAATAACATGAAAATGCAATGGATTTCTATTGTACAGTAAGTCAAAGTAAACTACATATTTTCACTATGTGCATGTGATAAAAAGTAACAACCCTCGATATGTTTGGTTATTAACTTATGCAATTCTGAGAGAAAAAGCATAGATCCTTCCTAAAAATGGATCAAGATTATTTCCAAAATTAAGCTCAAAATTTTGCATCAAAAGGTGTTAACTTATTGCAATATTCTATCTATGGTTTTAGAGGAGTGCCCTGAAGGTATCATGCAAATGAGTGAAAGAGTGTACCTACAAGACTTCATCAATTTATATTCAAAAGTATCAAGGAAATTAACACTAACCTTTAACATTTGAAGGACCCATTTTAAACATTGCACAAGTGCATCAACAGAGAACTATTTTAGGTACAACGTTCAAATTTCATTGTTGTATCTAGCCATTTAAATGATTTTTTCCAAAGAGAAAAATATTGTTGTTGTAAGTCTGAAACTTAAAATTGTATAAGATTTTTTAACAAATTTATGGGATCACTATGACATTCCATGAACAAAAGAATACTTAAAACTAGTTACCACAACCAACAAACAACTTCCATCTTGAAACTAATCCATTAGAATCCTACGTCAAACTTAAAGAGGAATGTGTTGGCATAATGACAAGGATATCTACACTAGGCGTGTGACTCGTGGAATGTAGTTTTTTAACCATAGAGTCTAATGTTCAATACACTATTTTGAATCCTCATGCATATTTTTAGCATCATGCTCACTATTCCACACCCTACGCATTTAATAAATATACACAACACTTCAACACTCAAGAATGTGGCATAGAGGGAGAACATACCTAGTGTTGCAATCTGGTAACCATGCATAGTTAGGTGAATGGTTGTTATGAAACCAACTCCAAAAATAGAAGAAAAGAGATATCAAAGCCTTAGAAATCAGCCACTTCGACAGGGAAACCTCTAATACATTACATAAATGAACAGTTCTTGGATGATGCAAATGACAACCTCCTTCTATATATAGGAGTCTATAGGATCACAATATAATCCTAGCCGACCTAACAATAATAATGTAAGGGCACAATAATAACAATATTGGGGTTACAGGGGTACAACAATAACAATAAGGGAGTTACACTAACAACAATAAGGGACTATAGTAGTAATATAGGGACCTAACATGCTCCTCTCCTTCAAAAAAGTGTTGTCCTCAACGCTTGAGTAGATATGGATGCTTCCGTATAAAATTCTCATCCTCCCATGTAGAATCTTCAGTGAGTAAGTTCTTCCACTTGATGAGATACTCTGAAATTGATCGATTTCATAGCTATCAAGTTCTTATTTTCTTGACTTCTTCAGGTTCCAATATGATTTTCCTTCCTCATCAAGTTCTGGCAATATTGTTTGAAGTGGAAGTTTGTCACCTATAACCTTCTTTAAGCATGAAACATGGAAAATTGGATGCACTCGCGAAGAAGCAGGAAGCTCCAATTTGTATGCCATAGTACCAATATTTAGCAACGCCTTGTAAGGACCATGGTACTTTGGTGATAATTTATTATCCTTCTTAGCTTTCTTGAGGGACATTTGTTTGTATGGTTGTAGCCATAAAAATACCGAGTCTCCTACATCAAAATTTCTCTCACTGTGATGTTGATCTGCCTGTTGTTTCATTCGATTTTGTGCCAAATTTAGGTTATCCTTTAAGAGTTGGAGAACTTCTTGTTGATGCTCGATGTGATCTTTCACTGTTTGAACCTTAGAATTTTCTCTTAAATATGATGTGATGGATGGAGGATTATATCCATAAAGTGTCATAAATGGGGTCATTTTTTCGGCAGTATGGAAGGAAGTGTTATACCACCATTCAACGAGAGGTGACCACTTGATCCATTGTGTTTGCTTATCAGATACAATACAACGAAGATATCCTTCCAAACATTTATTCACTATTTCATTTTGACCATCGGATTGAGGATGATAAGATGAGCTATGAGCTAGTTGAGTACCCAAACAAGAAAATAATTCCATCCACAAATTTCCAGTAAAAATGGGATCTCTGTCACTTACAATAATCTTTGGGTTTCCATGTAGCTTTTGAATTGTTTCCATAAATACAGTAGCAACTGTACTTGCTTTAAATGGATGAGATAATGTAAAAAAGTATGCATACTTGGTAAGTCTATCAACTACCACCATGATGACACTCTTTCCTTCAGACTTAGGTAAACCTGTGATAAAATCCATTGAAATCTCCTCCCAACGTTGACTTGGAATGGATAAAGGTTGTAGAAGACCCGAGATCTTAATTGTCTCAACTTTATTTCTTTGGCAAACCAAACATTCCGCCACAAACTTTTAGATATAAATAGGCCATCTGAATATTATATGTTCTAGTAGTAAGTTTTTAAATCACAGTGCCTTCCTAAGGAGAAGTGTGCAATTCCAAAAGAATCTTTTGTTTTATTTGGGAATTCTTACAAAGATATAAGCGATCTTTGTACCATAAGGAATCATTTTTTCAACTAAATGTATCATATGTACTAGGATCTTGTTGCAACTTTTGAATGAGTGTCCACACTTCTTCGTCCTTCTTCCATTCATCCCTTGCTTCGGTTATCCAATCTGGTTGGATAATAGAAATGGCACAAAGCAATGCTTCCACCTCTTCATCCTTTCTCGAGAGTGCATCTCCGACAACATTTAGCTTCCCTTTTTTGTAGATGATTTCAAATTCATAACCAAACATCTTTGTGACCCATTTTTGATGCTCTTCTGAAGATATTCATTGTTCCAAAAAGTGTTTAAGACTATCATGACCAATTTTTACCTTGAAGTGTCTTCCCATTAGGTGAGGTTGTCATTTCTTTAGTGCATGTAGTATTCCCAACATTTCCTTCTTTCTGTAAATACTTTCCTTTGATTGGACGAATTTCAAAATCAATGGATCTTCCTTATTGCATTAAAACAACACCAATTCCATTTCTTGAGGCATCACATTCAACAATAAAGGTTTTTGTGAAGTCCAACGTAGCTAAGATCGGTGTTAGGCATATTGCCTCTTTAAGATGTTTAAAGGCCTTAGTTGCTTCAGGAGTCCATGAAAATTCATCTTTCTTCAATAATGTTGTTAGAGGTGCTGCTATTCTCCCATTATTCTTAACAAACTTGCGATAATACTTTGTTAACCCAAGAAATCCTCACAGCTGCTTTATGGTTGTGGGGACTTTCCATTCCTTAATGGCTTTAGTTTTGTTAGGGTCTACCTTAACACCCTCATGAGATACAATACGACTCAGATATTCCGCCTCTTGTACTCCAAAGAAACGTTTGGATGTCTTTGCATATAATTGTTTCTCCTCCAGTAGTTTGAGCACCCTGTCAACATGTTGAACATGATCCTTCCAAGACCTGTTGTAGATTAGTAAATCGTCAAAAAATACTACCACAAATTTTCTAAGGAAGGGTTTGAAAATGGAATTCATCAACCCTTGAAATTTAGAAGGTGCATTGGTAAGGCCAAAAGGCATGACCAAAAATTCATAATGACACTCATGAGTTTGAAATGATGTTTTCGGAATATCTTCCATCTTCATTCTAATTTGGTGATATCCTGAATGAAGATCCAACTTGGTAAAATAAATTGCTCCATGTAATTCATCCAATAATTGATCAATCACAGCAATGAGAAATTTATCTTTAATAGTGACCTTATCGAGCTCCCTATAATCTGGACACATGCGCTATGATCCATCCTTCTTGTGCACCAATACTACTGGAGCAGAGAAAGAACCTTGACTAGGTTAAATTATACCAACCTCTAACATTTTTACAATCATACGTTCAATTTCTCTCTTTTGGACATAAGGATATCTGTAAGGCCTGATGTTTGGAGGAACACTTCCTAGAATCAAATGAATAGCATGATCATGATCACGAATAGGTGGGAGTCCTTTGGGAGTTTCAAACACCTTGGAATGATTGTCCAAGACTTTTTGGATATCTGGAGAAATAGATGATTTTGATGTTGGAAATTCTAGTGAGCATAATTGTGAAATTACGCCTCGTTGTTCTTTCTTCAGAAGCTTTGTCATGACATTAGAGCTTATTATCTTTCCTGACTTCCCTGCGATACCCTGTAATTCAACTTCCTTTCCTTCCGAAAAAAATTCAAGAAAATGTCTTGAAAATTAAAAGATATAGTCCCCAAAGATTGTAACCATTGTACTCTTAGTACAACATTAGCACCTCCCATTGGAATGGAAAGCATTGGACTATTCAATACATATTACCCCATGGTTAGCTTGATATTATGAAATTTTCCAAAGCAATTTATAGTTCCTCCATTTTCAACCATCACTTGACATTATGGTGCTAGGTATATGAAAAATTAAATTCCTTGGCTACCTTACATTGAATAAAATTATGGGTAATATCCAAATCAATCAACACTATTACATTTTTATTCTTGATATGTCCTTCTATCTTGAGAGTTTGAGGAGTGGTAATACCTGCCAATGCATTACATGACATGGTCGGACTCATTTCTTCTTCTTCTAGCATTAGTTCCTGGTGTATATCCTCTTCTTTTGAAGTTTCTTGTTCATTTTCTTCCTCCTCTTCACAATCCGTGTAAAATAATTTATTCTCAGCACACTTATGACCTTTAGTGTATTTTCTATCACAACTGTAGCAAAGCCCTTTTGCTCTTTTTTCTTCCAATGGTTGTGGTGTCAACCTTGTAGGTTATGGAAGTATAGGAGTAGCAACACTTCCATCTTTATATAGAGTGGTAGGCTTCCTTGTTGCCATAATTTTTCATTCAAATTTTCTTGCCAATCTGAATGCCTTCTCCAATGAATCAGGTTCCCAAACGTGAAATTCATGTTGGATTTTATCCTTTAAAGTCCCTATCAAGGCATCAATCCTGTGTTCCTATGTAATATCACTTACACTTATATTCAATTTTTGGAAGTCTTCAATGTGCTCCACCACTGAACCCTTTTGTTTGAGATTTATCAATTGGCTAAAGAAGGTGTTGCTATTTGTATCCTCATAATGTGCTATGATTTCCTCCGTAAAAATTGACCAAGTGACAATTTTTTTATGGGAGAAAATCCATCGATACCATACAAATGTATTTTGTTCTAAATTTAAAGTTACAATGCGTACCTTTTGTGTGTTTTGCACATTATTGAGATCAAAATATTGCTCCATATGTAGTATCCATGTTACAGGATCCTTGCCATCAAACTTCTTCATGTCCATCTTTGGAATATGGTAGTTCTTCCATCCAACATTAGAGTTTATAAAATCACGATTACATTTATTTTGTTCTCATCATGAGTTTCCTCTACTATTTGTTTGCCATTAGGAAATATTTCTTGTATCAACTTTGTCAAACCTTCCATGTCTGCTTTTTGATATTCTTCATGTTTTCCATGTTGTCTTTCATTTTTTCTTCCATGTCATCCATCTTAGGTTCCATTCCAACTTCCATGCCATCCAACTTAGCTTCTATGTCTTTCTTCAAACCATCCATCTTAGCTTCTACGTCTTTCTTCAAAACGTCCATTTCATTTTTTTTTGCTCTTTGAGAGCGAAATTTGGTGCACTTGCTATTGTAATTTTGACATGTCATGTAGCAGTTCTTCGTCTTCATGAGTCATAGAAGAGCCTTACAAAGGCTTAATGGGTGTTGAATTATTTTTATGGGGCATTTTAGAACGCAATATTGATATCTATTCTACAATGTGCCCTTGGAATCAATTCAAATTAATTTCTCACAAAATACTTATGCAATTCGGTAAAAATAAAAATAAAAAAATAAATAAAATAAAATTATATATATATATATATATATATATATATATATATATATATAATAAAAAATACACATATTTTTCTTGCTTTTAAGGAGATCGATAATGAAAATGAATTATCTCTGTAATTTCAAATCTTCAATATCTAAAATACAGCCTTGTAGTAGCCCTCTGAAGCTTCTTTCAAATGCCACAGGTCTGACATAATTTGGATTCTTTAAGGCAAAGTTATGCCCAATCTCCCACAATGACCTAATTATGAACTAGTTCAGTAAACATAACTTATACGGCATGCCACGTGTCACTGTTTCCTCCTTCAACTCTTAAATTGATAGACAGGAAACTACAGTCTGTGTACATACAACCACTTTTTACAGAATTCCAATTCGATGCTCAGAGAGAGAGTTATTATGATTTTCCGACGATAACCTCTTTGAGATGAAATTCGGGATCCTGAAAAAACCCTAGCTTCCACAGTTCATATCTCTGAAAATATCGCGAACCAAGATCTAAAGTTTTTAGACGATGTTACTCATGATTTCAGCTTCGCTATGTAAAAATTTCATCTTCTAAACCTTTGTAGAAAAAAATGTATAGCGAAACTTCCGTAATGACCTATTTTAGGTGAAATTCGGGAGCCTAAAAAGACCCTAACTTCCACAGATCATATCTCCGAAAATATTGTGAACCAAGATCTGAAATTTTTACACAATGTTCCTCTATATTTTGGCTTCATGCTGTAAAATTTTGCGCTTCTGAACCTTCGTAGAAAGAAATTATAGCGAAAATTCCACAATGACCTGTTTAGAGCAGTTAAACCCTAGAATCCAAAGCTCTGATACCAAATGTTATGAAACTAGCTCCAAAAATAGAAGAAAAGAGAGATCAATGCCTTAGAAATTAGCCACTTTGAGGGGGAAACCTCCAATACATTACATAAATGAACAATTCTTGGATGATACAAATGACAAAAGCTCATTCTATATATAAGGGTCCATGGGATCACAATATAATCATAGCCTCCCTAACAATAATAATGTAAGGGCACAATAATAACAATATTGGGGTTACACAGGTAAAACAATAACAATAAGGGGGTTACACTAACAAAAATAAGGGACTATAGTAGTAATATAGGGACCTAACAATGGTCCAGTCATGAATGGGATATCAAGGTAATGGGTCTATTGTATGGTCACTGGTATAAGGCGAGTAGTTCTTTTACCAACCGTTGGCAAATTGCCACAGTTGAAACTATCTAGCATATGAGTATGTCCCAGTTACCAGGCGAGGATATTTGTCTCCACCCTTTATTACTTTAGGGATTCCAGATATTAATGTAACGACCCTGGTGGAAATTCCATGTAATAAAAGTTAATAAAGGTAAAATAAGAACCACGGTTATGGGACACTTATTCCAAGCTGAATGTTGGGAAAAAACATCCTAGTGTGTGTGTTCATTTGGTTTATTATGGCTAAGGAAATTGGAAAAGGCAATGGAAAAGACTTTGGAAAGGAAAAGTGGCATTAAATGGCATTTTATTTATGATAATAATGGAAAATAGGAAAAAAGGAAGGTGAAAGGATACAGGATGCATGTGAGGAGGAAAATGAAAGAAAATAATGGAAAATTGAAGAAAACAGAGGCCTCGTTAATAAAAAGGCTTTTGAGGATTAGTTCACGGGCTTTTGGTCATTTCATTTTTGGATCTCTCTCTCTATTCTCTCTCTCTCTCTCTCACTCTTGAACACTTGAGTTTTCTTGGAGCATTTTAGCTTTGGATCAAGAAAGGAAAAGAAGGAAAAGAGGAAGCAAAGATCAATCAAGGAGGAGCAGGATCAAGCAGCTACAACGAATTTACTTGTAGGTATCAATTTGCATATATGATTTCCTTGCTACATCTGGCATATATGGTTATGCATGTGTGTTCGTAGTTCTCCTTTTGTCATTGGCATGGGTTTTTCCAGGTGTGAAAGTGTTCTTCAGCCTTGCCTTGCCAATTCTGGATAGCCATGGTGTGATGAGGCTTTCATGTTTTGGTTGAGCTGGATGTCTGAGTGGACTCGAAGCTGAGTGGGGTGGTCTCAAGATTATTTACAAGGCCTAGGAATCCTGGGATGGGATACATTGTAAATCCTGGATGTGAACAACTTGATTTATCTTAGGAATCCATTGACCTGTGAATGGTGGGATACATGGTAAATCTCAGTGGTGGTACCCTTGATTGGGCCTAGGAATCTCGGGTTGGGATGCATGGTAAATCCTAGAGGGTGGAGATCTCATAGGCCTAGGAATCCCTTATTGGTAATGGCAGGATACACGGTAAATTCGAGAGGTTGAGAGACAAATTCCATGATCCAGTGAGGATTGCAGTAAAGCTTGTTTATATTGATGAGGGTGAAGTGGTTTAGCCTTGGGAAGCCCTGGTTGGTTCTTTTTGTTTTAAGTCCCACATTCACACTTAGAATATGGCACGAGGGTGAATGGCTAAAGAGAGATTTGGCTCAGCCAATCTATGGTCGGGTGGAACTTAGTAGTTCCATACCAGGTTGATTTTTGCATTCATCAATAAGAGTTTCTTCTCCTCGGTATTTTATGTACAAATGTATTGGTTTATATGTGGATTCTATGGTTGTTGTATCCTTATTATTTTTGTTGGTTATATGTTGGTTATGCACATGTTTTATGACAGTGATGATGTATGGTCTCATCGTGTTTTTATTTGTAAATGAATGAACAATGAATATGACATAATGCAAAAATGAAAATACGGTAGTAACGATAAGGCAACATAGCTTCTTAATTCGATTCTCGAATGAAAATAGTGGGAACCCACAGCCAACGGACATGTTCAAACCCGTCGAATGCATATTTGTGACATGTCTAAAGAAATTTATGTCATGGATAGTAGGGGTCCAGTCATATATTTGTTCAATAATTTGCATTGGAATCATTGTCTCTATGTTTCATTTCATTTCTCTAAATTTCATGAAGTTTTGGGCAGTGATTGGGTCCTAGCCTTGGAATTCAACCTTAAATCTCACAGTCGCTAGCATAAAACTGGCAGAAAAGGGCCACGGATCCACTCAGGTGGGCTCATGGGAGCGATTAGGACCCACAGTCACTTGGAGGGCTTGGAAAGGGAGCGACTAGAGCTCTAGGAGCTTTAATTGTTGATTTTTCTTATGGGTTGGTCACCTGAAAAGGTGGGGTATCTCCTGGAGGTTCTAATGGTTGTGTGGATGATCAGTTTGGTTGTGTTTTGTTGGTTCCACTTCCTTAAGGTGACCTAGGATGTTGAATCAGATCATAGTAGCCTCTCATCACATGTTTACCCCAACGAACCAGTTAACTTGGGTAAATGTGGGAGGAGGGTTTTATGGAGTGGTATTAGAGCATGGTTCACCCCTTGGACAGGATGGGCGGTGTGTTGGTCATGCATTCATGTTATTTACATATATGTTACTTATACTTATGTTCCTTGTGCTTTTTTCATATACATGGTGGTGGTCATGGTTGTAGTGGTGTTGCCACTTGAAAATTGATGGGGTTGTTGTGGAATGTGTCATCATGAGTGTATGATTGGTTAAGCATTGTTTATGCATGTTGATGTTTATATGTTTCGTGCATACATTGATATGGTTGTAGTAGTCATTCTCGAGGTCATGATGTGTCATTGATATGGTCATGCATTGAAACTGGATTATAGTTAGGATGGTATCTATATGTTGTTATGATTATGCTTATATATGTACTGTGTTGATCTAGTCGATCTTGCAGATGAGATATCCTCCCTAAATTATACGGAGGTACCTTGGTTTGTTTATGATTTGGTTTATTTGACATAGTGTGCCTTGGAAGAAGAGATCAAGATGACTAGCAAGATGGTAGACTACATAGATTCTCCATATAAATTAGATAAGAAACGCGATATTGGGCACTCTTCTGACTTAGAAGACATATTGAGGAGTTTGAAGAAAGAAATAATGATTTTTAAAGTAGATAATGACTAAATCATGCAAGCACAGGAGAAGCAAGCAAAATTCAATGTAGTGATTCTTCAGAGTTTGTCAGAATTGCAGAGATAAGGACCACTCTAGATAAACTATGGACAGGAGGATGGGACTAATGGGGCATATAGAAATAAGTCTCATGGTGGCCATAGGTCAAATAGAGATGACACAATCAGAGTTAGTAGACTCTTGTATACTCCAGGTAGGAGAGGTGATGGACACAGGTATTATTTTAGTTTTGGTTATGACAGGCACTATGATCGTAATCGTTATCCCCCTTATAAGAGGAGTGGCAGGGGATACTTTCCAAATGAGTTTAATAAATCGAAGCCACCTACCTTCAATGGAGATTTAAAAAAGCCTAAGGATGCAAAGGCTTGGCTACTTGGGATGAAAACATTATTTGAGTTCCATTATTACACAGATAATATGAAGGCCAAAGTAGTTATCTTTAGCCTAAAAGGTAAAGCAAATATCTGGTGGGAAGATGTGCAGCAGGTCAGAGACATCAGGACAGAAGAGTTGAGTTGGCATAAATTCAAGAGACTTTTCAAAAGAAGTACTTGTCATAAAGGTACTACGACAACAAATCCAAGGATTTTTATGAGCTTAAGATGGGATCGATGACAGATGAAGAGTATATGACTAAGTTCGTGGAGCTATTGAGGTATGTACCATATCTTAAGGACGAAAAGACTAAATTTCATAAGCTTATCAATGGATTTCCATTAGCATTTAGAGATCGGATTGAGTATGATGAGTCTCAGTCACTTGAGGAAGTTATTGGGAAATTAAAGCGTTCTTATGAACAGTCAAAGCGTAAGAAAAAATCTCAGCAAGGATGGAAATGGAAAGATAAAGGTAAAGGTAAATGGAAGCCAAAAATAAAAAGGCCTCAAAATGCAGAAGATAAATAAAATGTTGCACCTTACAATAAGTTCAATGTAGCTGGACAAAGACATGGGTCACAGCCTGGAGGGCAATATAATAGATGTGATGGTACTGGACGGTTTGAATGTTGGATATGTGTTGAGGAGCATCTTAAGAGATATTTTCTGCAGTATCAGGGTGGTAGGCCTCAGATCTATAGTGCATAGGAAGCGCAAATTGTTGGGGATGTTGGGCAGAGCATTCCTCATATTTATGCAGTCTTGGATAATAATCAGGCATATCACCATGCATCTATCATTGAGATGGATGGTAAGCTTTGTGATCAAGTTGTTTCTATTTTTATTGACCGTGGATATAATTATAGTTATGCTGACCCTGACTTGGTAGATAAGAATGGTTTGAATAAAGAAGTGCATGCAGAAGCTTGGTTAGTGCAGCTGGCTGCAAGTACAAAGAAGATATTTCATGATTGAGTAAAAGTTTGTGCATTTGAACTGAATGGTATGCCTACATCAACACATTTGAATGTATTCTCGTTGAGATCCTATAGTATGTTTTTGGGTATGGATTGGTTATATATTCATAGGACCAAAGTTGACTATTATGAAAAATTCATCAAGTGCTTGAATGACAATGGGGAGTAGATAATCTTATAGGGTAAGAAGAAAGCAACATCGGTTAGGATGGTGAAAGTTGTGCAGGTAAAGCGTAGTCGCAGAAAAGGGTGTGTGTTATTTGCAGTGCACATTTTTAGTGATAAAGTTAAGGAGGATAAGGATACAGTAACATTAAGCAGGTGCTCGATCTTACAACAGTTTCAAGATGTGTTTCCAACATATATCTTAGATTTTTTTCCTCATAGAGAAGTGGACTTTTCCATTGAGTTGATACAAGGGCAACACCAGCATCATAAGCACCGTACAGGATGAGCACTCCAGAGTTAGTAGAACTAAAAATGCAGTTGAAGGAAATTATTGACAAGGGATACATTACGCCAAGTGTATCATCGTGGGGCACACCAGTATTGTTTGTGAAGAAGAAGGATGGTACTCTCAGGTTATGCATTGATTACAAGAATTTGAACAAGGTGACCATAAAGAACAAGTATATGTTGCCAAGGATTGATGACTTATTTGATCAGCTAAAGGGAGCAACAATATTCTCAAAGATTGATTTCAGATCTGGATATCATCGGGTGCGCATCAAGGAAGAGGTCATTTACAAGACAATTTTTTGGACCAGGTATGTGAATTATGATTTTGTTGTAGTTCCATTTGGTTTGACTAATGATCCATCTTCCTTTATGTGCTTGATGAATAGTGTGGTGTGTATGTATCTGGATAAGTTTTTTATTGTATTCATTGATGACATCTTGATATATTCCAAGAACAAGGAAGAGCATGTCAAGCATTTAGCAGGAGTGTTGATATTTCTAAGAGAGCATCAATTGATTCTAAGCTTAGTACATGCAGTTTGTTTCAGAAAAAGGTACATTACTTGGGGAATGTGGTCTCCAAGGAAGGCATAACAGTGGATCAAGAGAAGATAAGGGCTATCATGGAGTGGGAAACTCATAGAAACGTGGATGAGATAATATCATTCATGGGACTAGAAGGCTATTATAAGAGGTTCATGAGGAATTTCTCTCACATTGCATATCCTATCATGTCATTGCAGCATAAATATAAGAATTTTGAATGGACAGAGCAATGTTCAACAATTTTTGAATAGTTGAAACAGTTATTGACAAATGCTTCAGTGTTAAAGATTGCAAATCCAGACAAATATTTTGTAGTGTGGATAGACTTTTGTAAGAGAGGGCTTGGTGGAGTCCTCACGCAAGAGGGACAGGTAGTATGTTATGAGTCATGGAAACTAAATGAGCACGAGCAGAACTATCTGACACAAGATATTGAGTTAGAGGCGATCATTCATGTGTTGAAGATGTGGAGGCACTATCTTCTTGGAAGGAGGTTTGTATTGATGAGTGATCACAGTTGGTTGAGATATTTGTTTGACCAGTCAAATATGCATTGAAGATGTGGAGGCACTATCTTCTTGGCAGGAGGTTTGTATTGATGAGTGATCACAGTGGGTTGAGATATTTGTTTGACTAGTCAAATATGAATGCTAGGAAATCTAGATGGTTAGCCACAATAAGTGAGTTTGACGTCGATATCAGGTACATCAAGGGAAAAGGGAACAAGTTGCAGATGCTCTTAGCGAGCGGGTATAGGTGAATCATATAGCAGCTATGAGTTCTTATGGGACAAACTTACAGGATCATATTTCATAGGCAGGTCAACATGATGACAGGTATAAAGAGCTTATGCACAGGTTACAACACAGTATAGGTGCAATCACATGTAGTGGTACAAGTGCACAAGATGTGGACTATCATCTCTCAGCAAATGGCTTGATTAGATTTAGGGACGGGATAGTAGTGAGCTCAAGAATATTCTCTTGAAGGAATTTCATGCGAAACCATATTTAGGTCACCTAGGATACCAGAAGACATTGACAATAGTGAATACATTTTATTATTGGTCGAATCTAAAGAAAGATGTGGCAGAGTTTATGACTAGGTGTTTGGATTGTTAGCACGCAAATTTAGAGTGTAAACATATAAGTGGATTTATAAAGGCGATTGCAATTCCAGAGTGGAAATGGGAGGTCATTTTCATGGATTTCATTACTGGTTTGCCGAGGACATCTAGACAGCATGATTCCATCATGGTCATGGTGGACAGGTTGACTAAGGTAGCACACTTCATTCTAGTGAAGACTACGTATTCAACTAGTGATGTGGCACAACTTTTCATCAGATATGTGGTCAAATTGCATGGTATTCCAAAGAATATTGTATCAGAGGGGATGCAAAGTTCACTTCCAAGTTTTGGAAGCAGATGTTTGCATGATTAGGTACATATTTTGCCTTCAATACAACTTATCATCCGCAGTCAGATGGATAGACTAAGAGGGTTGGTAAGATATTCGAGGATATGTTTAGGATGTATGTGATGCATCAACAGAGGATATGGGAGGAGTATCTTCCATTGGTTGAGTTTGCTTACAACAATGGTTGTCAAGACTCACTGAGGATGAGTTTGTTTGAGACACTATATGGGAAAAGTTGTAATACTCCCATCAGTTGGAGTGATTTGATGAACAGGGCATTGATTGGACTGGACATGTTAGAAGAAATGGAACAAGAAGCATAGGTGATCAAGAAGAATCTAAAGGCAGCACAAGATAGGAAGAAAATCTATGCAGATCGGAGCAAATTGTTTCGGGAGTTTCAAGTTCGGGAATATGTGTACTTGTGCGTCAAGCCCAAGAAGAGTTCCTTACGAATTGGATTGTGTGCCAAGTTGGCACCTCAAATTTGTGGACCTTTTAGGATTCTTGAAAGGATTGGTCCAATAGCCTATTCACTTGTACTGCCTCGAATGGTGAAAGTCCATAATGTTTTCCATGTATCATTGCTTAAGAAGTATGTTAAAGATGTTCACTGTCTGATTAACTGGTATGTATGGCAAGTGGAGCCAGAAGGAAAATTCCAACCGGAACCACAGTGTATATTGCAGAGAAAGATGCTCATGCTCCAGAACCGAGCAATCGAATAGGTTAAAGTGCAGTGGAAGCATGTTGGGCCCGATGAAGCTACATGGGAAATGACAGATGAGATGTGGGCTATGTATCCTTCACTATTCGTTGTTTGAGCGAATGTCCTTGATATATATATATATATATATATATATATATATATATATATATATATATATATATATATATATATATATATATATATATATATATATATATATATATATATATATATATATATACCGCCTTTGGTTGTGGTGTCATGTCATTTTGGATGTGGTGTCATGTCATTTCGAGTGATATGGTGTCATGTCATTTTGGTTGTCATGTTAGTTTGCTTCTCAACAAGTTGATAATTTTAAATACTGCAACAAGCTAAGTTATAAAGCTCCATGGGCATAATTTTTTGCTTTCAATAGTCTTGTCGATTATAGATGGCATCGAACACCGAGGACGGTGTTGCCCCAATGGGGAGGGTTCTGTAATAGCCCTAGTAGAAATTCCATGTAATAAAAGTTAATAAAGGTAAAATACTAACCATGGTTATGGGACACTTATTCCAAGCTTAATGTTGGGCAAAAACATTGTAGTGCGAGTGTTCATTTGGTTTATTATGGCTAAGTAAATTGGCAAAGGCAATGTCAAAGGCTTTGGAAAGGCAAAGTGGCATTAATTGGCATTTTATTTATGAAAATAATGGAAAATAGGAGAAATTGAAGGTGAAAGGTCACAAGTTGCATGTGAGAAGGAAAATAATGGAAAATTGAAGAAAATAGAGGCATCATTAATAAAAAGGCTTATGAGGATTAGTTCACGGGCCTTTGGTCAATTTAGTTTTGGAGCTCTCTCTCTATTCTCCCTCTCAGACACTCTTGGACACTTAGATTTTTCTTAAAGGATTTCAGCTTTGGGTCAAGAAAGGAAAAGAAGGCAAAGAGGAAGCAAATATCAAGCAAGGAAGAGCGGGATAGAGTAGCTACAACGGGTTTACTTGCAGGTATCAATTTTCATGTATGATTTCCTTGTTATATTTGGCATGCATGGTTATGCATGTGTTTTCTTAGTTCTCTTGTTGCCATTGGCATGGGTTTTTCCAGGTGTGACAGTGTTGTTCAGCCTTTCCTTGCCATTTCTGGATAGCCATGGTGTGATGAGGCTTTCATGTTTCGATTGAGCTATATTTATAGGTGGAATCGAAGCCGAGTGGGGTGGTCTGAGGATTATTCACAAGGCCTAGGAATCCCAAGATGGGATACACGGTAAAGCCTGGATGTGAACACCTCGATTGAGCCTAGGAATCTTTTGACTAGTGAATGGCGAGATACACGGTAAATATCAATGGTGGTACCCTTGATTGGGCCTAGGAATCTTGGGTTGGGATACATGGTAAATCCCAGAGGGTGGAGACCTCATAGGCCTAGGAATCATGGACATGTAATGGTGGGACACATGGTAAAGCAAATAGGTTGAGACGAACAAATTCCTCATAGTTTAGGTGGAGAGATCTGGTGGCATCCATGCTTGTTTATGGCGTAGTGAGTTGTTGAGGATTGTGGTAAATCCTGCTTCTATTGATGAGGGTGAGGGGTTTAGCCTCGAGAAGCCCTAGTTGGTTCTTTTGGTTTTAATTTCCACATTCATGCTTGGAATATGGCACGTGGGTGATTGGTTTAAGAGAGATTTGGAACAACCAATCTATGGTCGAGTGGAACGTGGTAGTCCCACACCGGGTTGGATTTTGCATTCATCTACAAGAGTTTCTTCTCCTTGGTATTTTATGTGCAAATTTAATGGTTTATATGTGGATTCTATGGTTGTTGTATCCTTATTATTTATGTTGATTATATGTCGGTTATGAGCATGTTTTATGATAGTGATGATGTATGGCTCTCATCATGTTTTGATTTGTAAATGAATGAACAATGAATATATGACCTAAAATATGATAGTTCAGCTAATGTGACAAGGCACCAATGCTTCTAGGCAATTCTCATATAAGTATGAGACCCCTATGCTAAGATATGTTGTTTAAAGCTATAGAATGCATTTTTGTGACATGTTTGATGAAATGTCTGTCATGGCTAATAGGGGTCCAATTAAGTCTTTGTTCAATAATTGGCATTGACATCATTGTGTTGGAAATACTAAGAGTGTTAGGTCCCTATATTACTAGTATAGTCCCTTATTGTTGTTAGTGTAACCCCCTTATTGTTATTATTGTACCCTTGTAACCCCCATTTTGTTATTATTGTGCCCTTAAATTATTATTGTTAGGTCGGTAGGATTACATTGTGGCCCACTAGGATTACATTATGGCCCCATGGACTCCTATATATAGAAAGGAGGTTTTGTAAATTGTATCATCCAAGAATTGTTCATTTATGTAATGTATTGGAGGTTTCCCCCTCGAAGTGGCTCATTTATAAGGCGTTGATATCTCTTTTCTTCTATTTTTGGAGCTGGTTACCCAACATTTGGTATCAGAGCTTTGGATTCTAGGGTTTCGCTGCTCCAAACAGGTCATCGTGGAATTTTCGCTATAACTTTTTTTCTACGAAGTTTCAGAAGCTGAAATTTTTAGGGTGCGAAGCTGAAATCCTGAGGAAGATCGTCTAAAAATTTCAGAGCTTGGTTCGCAATATTTTCGGAGATATCATCTGTGGAAGTTAGGCCTTTTTTCAAGCTCCTAAACAGGTCATCGTGGCATTTTCGCTATAAAAATTTTTCTACGAAGGTTCAGAATCTGAAATTCGTATGGTGTGAAGCTGAAATCCTGAGGAAAATTGTCAAAAAATTTCAGAGCTTGGTTCGCAATATTTTTGGAGATATGATCTGTGGAATGTAGTGCTTTTTCAGGCAGCTAAATTTCATCTCAAGATCATTTACAAGGCCTAGGAATCCTGGGATGGGATACATTGTAAAGCCTGGATGTGAACAACTCGATTTATCTTAGGAATCCCTTGACCTGTGAATGGTGGGATACATGGTAAATCTCAGTGGTGGTACCCTTGATTGGGCCTAGGAATCCCGGGTTGGGATGCATGGTAAATCCTAGACGGTGGAGATCTCATAGGCCTAGGAATCCCTTATTGGTAATGGCAGGATACACGGTAAATTCGAGAGGTTGAGAGACAAATTCCGTGATCCAGTGAGGATTGCAGTAAAGCTTGTTTATATTGATGAGGGTGAAGTGGTTTAGCCTTGGGAAGCCCTGGTTGGTTCTTTTTGTTTTAAGTCCCACATTCACGCTTAGAATATGGCACGAGGGTGAATGGCTAAAGAGAGATTTGCCTCAGCCAATCTATGGTTGGGTGGAACTTAGTAGTCCCATACCAGGTTGATTTTTGCATTCATCAATAAGAGTTTCTTCTCCTCGATATTTTATGTACAAATGTATTGGTTTATATGTGGATTCTATGGTTGTTGTATCCTTATTATTTTTGTTGGTTATATGTTGGTTATGCACATGTTTTATGACAGTGATGATGTATGGTCTCATCGTGTTTTTATTTGTAAATGAATGAACAATGAATATATGACATAATAGATGATAATACAGCTAATGTGATAAGGCAACAAAGCTTCTTAGTGATTCTCAGATAAGTATGAGACCCCTGTGCTCAGATTTGTTGTTCAAACCCGTCGAATGCATATTTGTGACATGTCTAAAGAAATTTATGTCATGGATAGTAGGGTTCCAGTCATATATTTGTTCAATAATTTGCATTGGAATCATTGTCTCTATGTTTCATTTCATTTCTCTAAATTTCATGAATTTTTGGGCAGTGATTGGGTCCTAGCCTTGGAATTCAACCTTAAATCTCACAGTCGCTAGCATAAAAATGGCAGAAAAGGGCCACTGATCCACTCAGGCGGGCTCATGGGAGCGATTAGGACCCACAGTCACTTGGAGGGCTTGGAAAGGGAGCGACTAGAGCTCTAGGAGCTTTAATTGTTGATTTTTCTTATGGGTTGGTCACCTGAAAAGGTGGGGTATCTCCTGGAGGTTCTAATGGTTGTGTGGATGATCAGTTTGGTTGTGTTTTGTTGGTTCCACTTCCTTAAGGTGACCCAGATGCGAATCGTATCATAGTAGCCTCTCATCACATGTTTACCCCAACGAAATCCGCTTAACTTGGGTAAATGTGGGAGGAGGGTTTTATGGAGTGGTATTAGAGCATGGTTCACCCCTTGGACAGGATGGGCGGTGTGTTGGTCATGAATTCATGTTATTTACATATATGTTACTTATACTTATGTTCCTTGTGCTTTTTGCATATACATGGTGGTGGTCATGGTTGTAGTGGTGTTGCCACTTGAAAATTGATGGGGTTGTTGTGGAATGTGTCATCATGAGTGTATGATTGGTTAAGCATTGTTTATGCATGTCGATGTTTATATGTTTCGTGCATACATTGATATGGTTGTAGTAGTCATTCTCGAGGTCATGATGTGTCATTGATATGGTCATGCATTGATGACTGGATTATAGTTAGGATGATATCTATATGTTGTTATGATTATGCTTATATATGTACTGTGTTGATCTAGTCGATCTTGCAGATGAGATATCCTCCCTAAATTATACGGAGGTACCTTGGTTTGTTTATGATTTGGTTTAGTTGACATAGTGTGCCTTGGAAGAAGAGATCAAGATGACTAGCAAGATGGTAGACTACATAGATTCTCCCTATAAATTAGATAAGAAATGCGATATTGGGCACTCTTCTGACTTAGAAGACATATTGAGGAGTTTTAAGAAAGAAATAATGATTTTTAAAGTAGATAATGACTAAATCATGCAAGCATAGGAGAAGCAAGCAAAATTCAATGTAGTGATTCTTCAGAGTTTGTCAGAATTGCAGAGATAAGGACCACTCTGGATCAACTATGGATAGGAGGATGGGACTAATGGGGCATATAGAAATAAGTCTCATGGTGGCCACAGGTCAAATAAAGATGACACAATCAGAGTTGGTAGACTCTTGTATACTCCAGGTAGGAGAGGTGATGGACACAGGTACTATTTTAGTTTTGGCTATGACAGGCACTATGGTCGTCATCATTATCCCCCTACAAGAGGAGTGGCAGGGCATACTTGCCAGATGAGTTTAAGAAATCGAAGCCACCTACCTTCAATGGAGATTTAAAAAAGCCTAAGGATGCAGAGGCTTGGCTACTTGGGATGAAGACATTATTTGAGTTGCATTATTACACAGATAATATGAAGTCCAAAGTAGTTATCTTCAACCTAAAAGGTAAAGCAAATATCTGGTGGGAAGATGTGAAGCAGGTCAGAGACATCAGGACAGAAGAGTTGAGTTGGCATAAATTCAAGAGACTTTGCAAAAGAAGTACTTGTCAGAAAGGTACTACGACAACAAATCCAAGGATTTTTATGAGCTTAAGATGGGATCAATGACAGATGAAGAGTATATGACTAAGTTCGTGGAGCTATTGAGGTATGTACCATATCTTAAGGACGAAAAGACTAAATTTCATAGGCTTATCAATGGATTTCCATTAGCATTTAGAGATCGGATTGAGTATGATGAGTCTCGGTCACTTGAGGAAGTTATTGGGAAATTAAAGCATTCTTATGAACAGTCAAAGCATAAGACAAAATCTCAGCAAGGACGGAAATTGAAAGATAAAGGTAAAGGTAAATGGAAGCCAAAAATAACAAGGGCTCAAAATGCAGAAGATAAATAAAATGTTTCACCTTACAATAAGTTCAATGTATCTAGCCAAGGACATGGGTCACAGCCTGGAGGGCAATATAATAGATGTGATGGTACTGGACGGTTGGAATGTTGGATATGTGGTGAGGAGCATCTTAAGAGAGATTTTCTGCAGTATTAGGGTGGTAGGCCTCAGATCTATAGTGCATAGGAAGTGCAAATTGTTGGGGATGTTGGGCAGAGCATTCCTCACATTTATGCAGTGGTGGATAATAATCAGGCATATCACCATGCATATTTATGCAGTGGTGGATAATAATCAGGCATATCACCATGCATCTATCATTGAGATGAATGGTAAGCTTTGTGATCAATTTGTTTCTATTTTTATTGACTGTGGATATAATTATAGTTATGCTGACCCTAACTTGGTAGATAAGAATGGTTTGAATAAATAAGTGCATGCAGAAGCTTGGTTAGTGCAGCTGGCTACAAGTACAAAGAAGATATTTCATGATTGAGTAAAATTTTGTGCATTTGAACTAAATGGTATGCCTACATCAACACATTTGAATGTATTCTCGTTGGGATCCTATAGTATGTTTTTGGGTATGGATTGGTTATATATTCATAGGATCAAAGTTGACTATTATGAAAAATTCATCGAGTGCTTGGATGACAATGGGGAGAAGATAATCTTACAGGGTAGAAGAAAGCAATATCGGTTAGGATGGTGACAGTTGTGCAAGTAAAGCGTAGTCGCAGAAAAGGGTGTGTGTTATTTGCAGTGCACATTTTTAGTGATAATGTTAAGGAGGATAAGGATACAGTAACATTAAGCAGGTGCTCGATCTTACAACAGTTTCAAGATGTGTTTCCAGCATAGATCTTAGAGTTTTTTCCTCGTAGAGAAGTGGACTTTTCCATTGAGTTGATACCAAGGGCAACACCAACATCATAAGCACCGTACAGGATGAGCACTCCAGAGTTAGTAGAACTAAAATTGCAGTTGAAGGAAATTATTGGCAAGGGATACATTAGGCCAAGTGTATCACCGTGGGGCACACCAGTATTGTTTGTGAAGAAGAAGGATGGTACTCTCAAGTTATGCATTGATTACAAGAATTTGAACAAGGTGACCATAAAGAACAAGTATATGTTGCCAAGGATTGATGACTTATTTGATCAGCTAAAGGGAGCAACAATATTCTCAAAGATTGATTTCAGATATGGATATCATCAGGTGGACATCAAGGAAGAGATCATTTACAAGACAGTTGTTTGGACCAGGTATGTGAATTATGAGTTTGTTGTAGTTCCATTTGGTTTGACTAATGCTGCATATTCCTTTATGTGCTTGATGAATAGTGTGGTGTGTCTATATATAGATAAGTTTTTTATTGTATTCATTGATGACATCTTGATATATTCCAAGAACGAGGAAGAGCATGTCAAGCATTTAGCAGGAGTGTTGATATTTCTAAGAGAGCATCAATTGATTCTAATCTTAGCACATGCAGTTTCTTTCAGACAAAGGTACATTACTTGGGGAATGTGGTCTCCAAGGAAGGCATAACAGTGGATCAAGAGAAGATAAGAGCTATCATGGAGTGGGAAACTCATAGAAACGTGGATGAGATAATATCATTCATGGGACTAGCAGGCTATTATAGGAGGTTCATGAGGAACTTCTCTCACATTGCATATCCTATCATGTCATTGCAGCAGAAATGTAAGAAATTTGAATGGACAGAGGAATGTTCAACAATTTTTGAATAGTTGAAACAGTTGTTGACAAATGCTCCAGTGTTAAAGATTGCAAATCCAGACAAATATTTTGTAGTGTGGACAGATTTTTGTAAGAGAGGACTTGGGGGAGTCCTCACGCAAGAGGGACAGGTAGTATGTTATGAGTCATGGAAACTAAATGAGCACGAGCAGAACTATCTAACACAAGATATTGAGTTAGAAGCGATCATTCATGTGTTGAAGATGTGGAGGCACTATCTTCTTGGAAGGAGGTTTGTATTGATGAGTGATCACAGTTGGTTGAGATATTTGTTTGACCAGTCAAATATGCATTGAAGATGTAAAGGCACTATCTTCTTGGCAGGAGGTTTGTATTGATGAGTGATCACAGTGGGTTGAGATATTTGTTTGACTAGTCAAATATGAATGCCAGGAAATCTAGATGGTTAGCCACAATAAGTGAGTTTGACTTCGATATCAGGTACATCAAGGGAAAAGGGAACAAGTTGCAGATGCTCTTAGTGGGTGGGTAAAGGTGAATCATATAGCAACTATGGGTTTTTATGGGACAAACTTACAGGATCAGATTTCATAGGCAGGTCAGCACGATGACAGGTATAGAGAGCTTATGCACAGGTTACAACATAGTATAGGTACAATCACGTGTAGTGGTACAAGTGCACAAGATGTGGACTATCATCTCTCAGAAAATGGCTTGATAAGATTTAGGGGCGGGATAGTAGTGAGCTCAAGAAGATTCTCTTGAAGGAGTTTCATGCGAAACCATATTCAGGTCACCTAGGATACTAGAAGACATTGACAATAGTGAATACATTTTATTATTGGTCGAATCTAAAGAAAGATGTGGCAGAGTTTGTGACTAGGTGTTTGGATTGTTAGCACTCAAAGAGTGTAAACATATAAGTGGATTTCTAAAGGCGATTGCAATTCTAGAGTGGAAATGGGAGGTAATTTTCATGGATTTCATTACTGGTTTGTCGAGGACATCTAGACAGCATGATTCCATCATGGTCATGGTGGACAGGTTGACTAAGGTAGCACACTTCATTCTAGTGAATACTACGTATTCAACTAGTGATGTGGCACAAATTTTCATCAGAGATGTGGTCAGATTGCATGGTATTCCAAAGAATATTGTGTCAGAAGGGGATGCAAAGTTCACTTCCAAGTTTTGGAAGCAGTTGCTTACATGCTTAGGTACAAATTTTGCCTTCAATTCAACTTATCAGCCGCAGTCAGATGGATAGACTAAGAAGGTTGGTAAGATATTGGAGGACATGTTTAGGATGTATGTGATGCATCAACAGAGGATATGGGAGGAGTATCTTCCGTTGGTTGAGTTTGCTTACAACAATAGTTATCAAGACTCACTGAGGATGAGTTTGTTTGAGGCACTGTATGGGAAAAGTTGTAATACTCCCATCAGTTGGAGTGATTCGGTGAACAGGGCATTGATTGGACTGGACATGTTAGAAGAAATGGAACAAGAAGCGTAGGTGATCAAGAAGAATCTAAAGGCAGCACAAGATAGGAAGAAAATCTATGCAGATCGGAGCAAATTGTTTAAGGAGTTTCAGGTTGGGGAATATGAGTACTTGTGGGTCAAGCCCAAGAAGATCTCCTTGTGGATTGGATTGTGTGCCAAGCTGGTGCCTTGTTTGTGGACCTTTCAAGATTCTTGAAAGGATTGTGCCAGTAGACTATCGACTTGCACTTCCTCCAACGGTGAAATTCCATGATGTTTTCCATGTTTCATTACTTAATAGGTATGTTAAATATGTTGATCATGTGATTGACTGATCTATATTCCAGGTGGAGCCAGAAGGAGAATTCCATCCGAAACCATAGTGTATATTGCAGAGAAAGATGCTCATGCTCCAGAATTGATTAATCGAGCAGGTTAAAGTGTAGTGGAAGCACTTTGGGCCCGATGAAACTACATGGGATATGATGGATCATATGAGGGCTATGTATCCTTCTTTATTCTTTGTTTGGGGTTGGAGAGAATGTCCATGATATATTTATATATATACCAAAACATATATACCTCGCCTTTGGTTGTGGTGTCATGTCATTTTGTTAGTCATACATTTGCTTCTCAACAAGTCGATCATTGTTTTAAATACCGCAACAAGCTAATTTATAAAGCTCCACAGTAATAATTTATTGCTTTCAATAGCCTGTTTCATTATAGGTGGCATCAAACACCGAGGATGTTGCTCCCCAATGGGGCCAAGTTCTAATAGCCCCATGGAAATTCCATGTAATAAAAGTTAATAAAGGTAAAATACTAACCATGGTTAAGACACTTATTCCAAGCTTAATGTTGGGCAAAACATCAGAGTGGAGTGCGAGTGTTCATTTGGTTTATTATGCATATATAAATTGGCAAAGGCAATGTCAAAGGCTTTGGGAAAGGCAAAGTGGCATTTTATTTTATGGTAGCTAATGGAAAATAGGAAAGTCGAAGGTGAAAGGTCACAAGTTGCATGTGAGAAGGAAAATAATGGAAAATTGAAGAAAATAGAGGCATCATTAATAAAAAGGCTTATCAGGATTAGTTCACGGGCCTTTGGTCAGTTTAGTTTTGGAGCTCTCTCTCTATTCCCCCACTCAAACACTCTTGGACACTTAGATTTTTCTTAAAGGATTTCAACTTTGGGTCAAGAAAGGAAAAGAAGGTAAAGAGGAAGAAAATATCAAGCAAGGAAGAGCTAGATAGAGCAGCTACAACGGGTTACTTGCAGGTATCAATTTTCATGTATGATTTCCTTGTTATATTTGGCATGCATGGTTATGCATGTGTTTTCTTAGTTCTCTTATTGTCATTGGCATGGGTTTTTCTAGGTGTGACAGTGTTCTTCAGCCTTTCCTTTCCATTTCCAAATAGCCATGGTGTGATGAGGCTTTCATGTTTCGATTGAGCTAGATTTATAGGTGGACTCGAAGCCGAGTGGGATGGTCTGAGGATTATTCACAAGGCCTAGGAATACCAGGATGGGGTACACGGTAAAGCCTGGATGTGAACACCTTGATTGAGCTTAAGAATCCTTTGACTAGTGAATGGCGAGATACACGGTAAATATGGTACCCTTGATTGGGCCTAGGAATCTTGGGTTGGGATACATGGTAAATCCTAAAGGGTGGAGACCTCATAGGCCTAGGAATCATGGACAAGTAATGGTGGGACACATGGTAAAGCAAATAGGTTGAGATGAGCAAATTCCTCATAGTTTAGGTGGAGAGATCCGGTGGCATCCATGCTTGTTTATGGCCTAGCGAGTTGGTGAGAATTGTGGTAAATCCTGCTTCTATTGATGAGGGTGACGTGGTTTAGCCTCGAGAAGCCCTAGTTGGTTCTTTTGGTTTTAATTTCCACATTCATGCTTGGAATATGGCATGTGGGTGATTGGTTTAAGAGAGATTTGGAACAACCAATCTATGGTCGAGTGGAACGTGGTAGTCCCACACCGGGTTGGATTTTGCATTAATCTATAAGAGTTTCTTCTCCTTGGTATTTTATGTGCAAATTTATTGGTTTATATGTGGATTCTATGGTTGTTGTATCCTTATTATTTATGTTGATTATATGTCGGTTATGAGCATGTTTTATGATAGTGATGATGTATGGCTCTCATCATGTTTTGATTTGTAAATGAATGAACAATGAATATATGACCTAAAATATGATAGTTCAGCTAATGTGACAAGGCACCAATGCTTCTAGGCGATTCTCATATAAGTATGAGACCCTTATGCTAAGATATGTTGTTTAAAGCTATAGAATGCATTTTTGTGACATGTTTGATGAAATGTCTGTCATGGCTAATAGGGGTCCAGTTAAGTCTTTGTTCAATAATTGGCATTGACATCATTGTGTTGGAAATACTAAGAGTGTTAGGTCCCTATATTACTAGTATAGTCCCTTATTGTTGTTAGTGTAACCCCCTTATTGTTATTATTGTACCCTTGTAACCCCCATTTTGTTATTATTGTGCCCTTAAATTATTATTGTTAGGTCGGCTAGGATTACATTGTGGCCCATTAGGATTACATTATGGCCCCATGGACTCCTATATATAGAAAGGAGGTTTTGTAAATTGTATCATCTAAGAATTGTTCATTTATGTAATGTATTGGAGGTTTCCCCCTCGAAGTGGCTAATTTATAAGGCGTTGATATCTCTTTTCTTCTCTTTTTGGAGCTGGTTACCCAACATTTGGTATCAGAGCTTTGGATTCTAGGGTTTTCGCTGCTCCAAACAGGTCATTGTGGCATTTTCGCTATAAATTTTTTTCTAAAAAGTTTCAGAAGCTGAAATTTTTATGGTGCGAAGCCGAAATCCTGAGGAAGATCGTTTAAAAAATTCAGAGCTTGGTTCTCAAGATTTTTGGAGATATGAACTGTGGAAGTTAGGTCTTTTTTCAGGCTCCTAAACAAGTCATCATGGCATTTGCGCTATAAATTTTTTTCTACGAAGGTTCAGAATCTGAAATTGGTATGGTGCGAAGCTGAAATCCTGAGGAAAATTGTCAAAAAATTTCAGAGCATGGTTCGCAATATTTTTGGAGATATGATCTGTGGAATGTAGTGCTTTTTCAGGCAGCTAAATTTCATCTCAAAGAGGTGATTGTGGGAAAAGTTCAATAACTCTCTCTCTGGGCATCAGATTGGAGTGTCGTAAAAAGTGGTTGCAAGTACACAGACTGTAGTTTCTTGGCTATCAATTTCAGAGATGAAGGATGAAACAGTGACACATGGAAAGTCATACAAGTTTGCTTTACTGAACCAGTCCATAATTAGGTCATTGTGGGAGATTGGACACAACTTGGTCTTGGAGAATCCAAATCAGGTCAGACCTGCGACATTCAAAAGATAATCCAGAGGGCTACGTTGATACCGAAATTCAAATATTGAAGTGCTTCAGTCACGGAGACAATCCAATTTCAATATCGATCACCTCAAAAGCAAGTAAAAGGTGTGTATTTTTTTTTCCAAATTGCATAAGTCTTGTTTGAAGAATCAATTTGAATTGATTCCAAGGGCATATTGTAGAATAGATATCAGTATTGGGTTCTAAAATATGCCCCGTAAAAATAATTCAACACCCATGAAGCCTTCAGAAGGCTCTACTATGACTCATGAAGATGAAGAATTGCAACATGATCTATCAAAATTACAAGAGCAAGTGCACCAAATTTCGCTCTCGCAAAGAGCAGCAAAAAATGAAATGGAAGTTTTGAAGAAAGGCGTGGAAGTGAAGATGGACGGTTTGAAGAAAGGCATGGAAGCTAAAATGGATGGCGTGGAAGTGAAGATGGAAGGTTTGAAGAATGACATGAAAGACAACATGGAAAACATGAAGAATGATCTAAAAGAATACATGGAAGGCTTGATGACAAGCTTAAAACCAGAAATGATTCCTAATGGCGGAAATATAGGAGAAGAACGTCCTGATGAGAACAAAATAAAATGTTAATCAAGGATTACAAACTCTGTTGTTAAGAAGAACCACCATATTCCAAAAATGGATATGAGGAAGTTTGATGGAAAGGATTCGTAAATATGGATATTATAGATGTGGAGCAATATTTTGATCTCCATAACGTGCAAAACACACAAAAGTACGATTGCAACTTTATGCATTTAGAACAAAATACATTTGTATGGCACGATGGTTTTGCGCCCCGTAAAAAAATTGTCACTTGGTCAATTTTTACTTGAGGAAATGATAGCACATTATGAGGATACAAATTGTGACACCTTTTTTAGCATATTGATAAATGTCAAACAAAAGTGTTCAGTGGTGGAGCACATTGAGGACTTCCAAAAATTGAATATAAGGGTAACCGATATTCCAGAGGAACACATGATTGATGTCTTCATAGGGACTTTAAAGGATAACATCCAACATGAAGTTCGCGTTTGGGAACCTGATTCATTGGAGAAGGCATTCAGGTTGGCAAGAAAAATTGAATGCAAAATTATGGCGACAATGAAGCCTACCACTCACATCTATAAAGATGGAAGTGTTGCTACTCCTAGACTTCCACAACCTAAAAGGTTGACACCACAAAAATTGGAAGAAAAAAGAGCAAAAGGGCTTTGCTACAGTTGTGATGGAAAATACACTAAAGATCATAGGTGTGCTGAGAAGAAATTATTTTACATAGATTGTGAAGAGGAAGAAGAAAATGAGCAAGAAGAGGATATACACTAGGAACCAACCCTAGAAGAAGAAGAGATGAGTCTGACCATATCATGTAATGCATTGACAGAAATTACCACTCCTCAAACTCTCAAGATACAAGGACAAATTAAGAAGAAAAAGGTAATAGTGTTTATTGATTCAGGTAGCACCCATAATTTTATTCATTGTAAGGTAGCCAAGGAATTAAATTGTTTCCTATACCCAGCACCAGAATGTCAAGTAATGGTTGCAAATGGAGGAACTATAAATTGCTCGAGAAAATGTCATAATATCAAGCTAACCATGGGGGAATATGTATTGACTAGTCCAATGCTTTCCATTCCTATGGGAGGTGCTGATGTTGTACTAGGAGTACAATGGTTACAATATTTGGGGACGGTAACTTTTAATTTTCAAGAAATTTTCTTGAAATTTTTTTCAGAAGGAAAGGAAGTCGAATTACGGGGTATTGAAGGGAAGCCGAGAAGGATAATAAGCTCTAGTGTCATGACAAAGTTTCTAAAGAAAGAACAACAAGGCGTAATTGCACAATTATGCTCACTAGAAGTTCCGACATCAAAATCATCTATTTTTGCAGATCTCGAACAAGTCTTGGACAATCATTCCAAGATGTTTGAAACTCCCAAAGGACTCCCACCTATTCATGATCATGATCATGATATTCATTTGATTCCAGGAAGTGTTCCTCCAAACATCAGGCCTTATATATATCCTTACTTCCAAAAGAGCGAATTGAACGTATGATTGCAGAAATGTTAGAGGCGGGTATAATTCAACCTAGTCAAAGTTCTTTCTCTGCTCCTGTAGTATTGGTACACAAGAAGGATGAATCATGGAGAATGTGTCCGGATTATAGGGAGCTCAATAAGCTCACCATTAAAGATAAATTTCCCATTCCTGTGATTGATGAATTATTGGATGAATTACATGGAGAATTTTATTTTACCAAGTTGGATCTTCATTCAGGATATCATCAAATTAGAATGAAGACCGAAGATATTCCAAAAAAAATATTTCGAACTCATGAGGGTCATTATGAATTTTTGGTCATGCCTTTTGGCCTTACCAGTGCACCTTCTACATTTCAAGGATTGATGAATTCCATTTTCAAACCCTTCCTTAGAAAATTTGTGCTAGTATTTTTTGATGATATACTAATCTACAACAGGTCTTGGAAGGATCATGTTCAACATGTTGACAGGGTGCTCAAACTATTGCAGGAGAAACAAATATATGCAAAAACATCCAAATGTTTCTTTGGAGTACAAGAGGTGGAATATCCGGGTCATATTGTATCTCACAAGGGTGTTAAGGTAGACCCTAACAAAATTAAAGCCATTAAGGAATGGAAATTCCCCACAACCATAAAGCATTTGCGTGGATTTCTCAGGTTAACAGGGTATTATCTCAAGTTTGTTAAGAATTATGGGAGAATAGAAGCACCTCTAACAACATTATTGAAGAAAGATGCATTTTCATGGACTCTTGAAGCAACTAAGGCCTTTGAACATATTAAAGAGGCAATGTGCCTAGCACCAGTCTTAGCTATGCCAGACTTCACAAAAACCTTTATTGTGGAATGTGATGCCTCAGGAAATGGAATTGGTGCTGTTTTAATGCAAGAGGGAAGACCCATTGCTTTTGAAAGTCGTCCAATCAAAGGAAAGTATTTACAGAAAGCTATTTATGAGAAAGAAATGTTAGCAATACTGCATGCACTAAAGAAATGGAGAACTTACCTAATGGGAAGACACTTCAAGGTAAAAACTGATCATGATATTCTTAAACACTTTTTGGAACAAAGACTATCTTTAGAAGAGCAACAAAAATGGGTCACAAGGATGTTGGGTTATGACTTTGAAATCATCTACAAAAAAGGAAAGCTAAATGTTGTTGCAGATGCACTCTCAAGAAAGGATGAAGAGGTGGAAGCATTACTTTGTGCCATTTCTATTATCCAACCAGATTGGATAACCGAAGCAAGGGATGAATGGAAGAAGGAAGAAGAAGTGTGGGCACTCATTCAAAATTTGCAGCAAGATCCTAGTACATCCGATACATTTAGTTGGAAAAATGATTCCTTATGGTACAAAGATCGCTTATATATTTGTAATAATTCCCAACTAAAACAAAATATTCTTTTGGAATTGCACACTTCTTCTTTAGGAGGACACTTAGGATTTTTAAAAACTTACCACAGGGTGAAGAAAGAATTGGGGTGGCTTTAAATCTGATATTCAAAAATTTGTGACAGAATGTTTGGCTTGCCAGCAGAATAAATTTGAGACAATTAAGACCCCTGGTCTTATATAGCCTTTATCCATTCCAAGTCAACGTTGGAAGGGGATTTCAATGGATTTTAACACTAGTTTACCAAAGTTCGAAGGAAATAGTGTCATCATGGTAGCAGTTAATAAGCTTACCAAGTATGCACACTTTTGTGCATTATCTCATCCCTTTAAAGAAAGTACATTTTCTACTGCATTTATGGAAAGAATTCAAAAGCTACATGGAAACCCAAAGATTATTGTAAGCGACAGAGATCCCATTTTTACTGGAAATCTTTGGACGAAGTTATTTTCTTGTTTGGGTACTCAATTAACTCATAACTCATCTTATCATCCTCAATCAGATGGTCAAACTGAGATAGTAAATAAATGTTTGGAAGGATATCTTTTTTGTTTTGTATCTGATAAACAAAAATAATGGGTCAAGTGGTTACCTCTCGTTGAATGGTGGTATAACACTTCCTTCCATACTGCAGCAAAAATGACCCCATTTATGGCACTTTATGGATATAATCCACCATCCATCACATCATCTTTAAGGGAAAATTTGAAGGTTCAAGCAATGGAATATCACATTGAGCATCAACAAGAAGTTCTCCAACTCTTAAAGGATAACCTCGAATTTGGCACAAAATCGAATGAAACAACAAAGTGACCAACATCGCAATGGTGAAGTTTTGATATAGGAGATCGGGTATTTCTACTTCGCTTACAACCATATAAACAAATGTCCCTCAAGCAAGCTAAGAAGGATAATAAATTATCGCCAAAGTACTATGGTCCTTACAAGGTGTTGCAAAAGATTGGTACTATGGCATACAAATTGAGCTTCCTCGCTTTCATGAGTACATCCAGTTTTCCATGTTTCATGCTTAAAGAAGGTTATAGGAGAAAATCTTCCAGCTTCAAACAATATTGCCGTAACTTGAGAGGAAGGAAAATACATTGGAACCAAGCGGTCATGGAAACAAGAACTCGACAACTACGAATCGATCAATTTCGCAGTATCTCATCAAATGGAAGAATTTATACACCGAAGATTCTACATGGGAGGATGAAAAATTTATACAAGCACCTGTGCTACTCGCGTTGAGGACAACACTTGTTTCAAGGAGAGGGGCATGTTAAGTCCCTTTATTAATAGTATAGCCCCTTATTATGTTAGTGTAGCCTCCCTTATTGTTATTATTGTACCCCTGTAACCCCCATATTGTTATTATTGTGCCCTTACATTATTATTGTTAGGTCGGCTAGGATTACATTGTGGCCCCACTAGGATTATATTATGGCCCCATGGACTCCTATATATAGAAGGGAGGTTTTGTTCATTTGTATCATCCAAGAATTTTTCATTCATGTAATGTATTGGAGGTTGCCCCCTCGAAGTGGCTCATTTATAAGGCGTGAATATCTCTTTTCTTCTCTCTTTGGAGTCGGTTACACAACAACTCCGTATGGTAGCCAATAAACAAAAGTGATGCGTCTATTTTGTTAATGGGGAACAGGTGAACATTAATGATATTGGAACAATTTTTAATTTTTAAATGAAGCCATTATCGGAGGGGCTCACATATTTAGGATTTTGAATCAAACCAACAACATATAGAGTTAATGATTGGCAATGGATTGTTGAAAAATACCACAATCGTATACAAGGGTGGACTCTTAAGTGGTTATAAAAAGGTGGAAATTTGATCTTAATTCAGTTTGTCCTACAGCAGATCATGGTATATTGGGCTCACCTATACCAGATTCTAAAAGCTATCATTAAAAGGATCAAGAAGTCTGCGTCAAATTCTTTATGGAATGGGAACAATGGAGAAATAAAATTTCATTTGGCTCGATGGGATCTCATTGCCACTCCAAAAGAGCAAGGGGGCTCGGGATTAAATAACATTGAACAATTTGGTAAATCCTTACTTATGAAATCAATGTGGAGAAGATTTCAAATGGATGGTATCTAGAGAGATATTATTCATTATAAATACATGAAGACACAGGATCTGGAATATGCATTCCTAGGCGAATGGATTAAAAAGGGTAAGAACTCATAGATCTAGAAGGGCTTTATTAAAATCTGGCCATGTTTCAAAGAATACCTAAAATGGAAATTTGGGAGCGGTCAAAAGATCTTGATTGAGGAAGGCACAATTAGAGGCTTCCCGATAGATACTTCTCTGGATGTGCATACTATAAAATTTTTACATAGAAGGGGAGTACTTTTATTGTCACAGGTCATCCGAAGGTGGCAGGACATAGTTCTAATATGGAGTGATGTAGAGGCACTTGGCATGCAGGGATCGATGATTTTGGAATGGACAAAGTATTTGGACAGTATCAGAGGGATGGGCTGGAAATTTTCTATTGAAGGAGATTATATTACATGGGGAGGTAACATTAAAAAAGGAAACATATGCACTCAGGAAACCTACAGGGAGATTATGACAAATCATAACGGATAGATGACAGATTGCTGGTTTACAAATATGAGGAAGGTAAATACTCAGTTGAAAATTATCATCTTTCTGTGGTGTGTTTGGCAAGATAGAAAGTTAACTTGGTCAAATCTTAGAAAGAGAGGCATGATAGGTCCGGGGAGATGCTCACTGTGTTAAATGGAGGAAGAAGATAATCAACACTTGTTCTATAACTGTGGTTTCTCTAGGGAAGTAAGAATCCATTTATGTAATTTTTTCAATTTCCGTGACATCGATTATCAATCTGTCAGGGAATGCTCAAACTGGTGGGTTTCAAAAGGCAAAACATATCGCATCATTCCCCATATTTTCCATTGGAAAATATGAAAGTGCAGAAATATTAATATCTTTGAGGAACGTACTATGTCTCATTCTGAAATTGCCTCACAGATTATTCAGCATTGGGAGGGTTCTAGACCATTGCAGAAACCCCCTAGGGACCTATCGATCAGGTTGAGGCCATTTGATTTTACCTATCTTGTTGGTTTTTTCGACAGTGCAGCAAAGAATGGAAGATGTGGTTGTGGTGCTTGGTTGATGATCAACCCCTTATGCCATTATAAATTATATTGGTATGGTGGCCTGGGTACAAATACTAGGGCCAAGACACTCGCTTTATGGGGACTGCTTTGGTTCACAAAACACTTGTGCATCGACTCCATCCAGATTTTTGGAGACTCAGAGGTATTAATTGATCATTTAAATAAGAAAGAATACTTGGCTCTTGTTCAATTATCATCATGGATTGACTACATTAGTGATATGGTCCACTCTTTCTCCTCCATTACATTCTCACATATCCACAGAGAAAAAAATTTGGCTGTTGATAGACTGTCAAAATTGGGATTGAGCAGCTCTTTAGGAGAACTTCATTATGAATTGTTCGAGGCAAAGAGTGTTGAGGCTAGGGGCATGGTACAGATTTTCTAAAATAAAAATTATTTTAGAAAACAAAATGGGGCTACTGAATAGGTATGGGTATTTTTAGCTGCATTTTTTTATATTCAAGGAATGGCTCTGATCGGAGAAGGATTGAGGGTACATGAAGGAGAGGTCCGATTTCAGATTAGCAGGCAAAGTATATTTCAAGTAAAGATTGGAAACATATGGAGGCGTTTATGGACATGGAATTATGGGATGGAAGAAGGAACGACAATTTTTTATATGCAGAAAAGAATTGTTGAGTGACAATGAAAGAAAACAGTCTAGAAATATTAGAATGTCTATATGGTGTATAGAGACGAGACTGATTTTTTATTCATAGGAAACATTTTTGTTTATGATGGCTATTCCTAAAAATGTATGAACTATATGTGAAAATTTTGAATTTTTACTTGTACATTAATATAAACCAGACGTTTTTCATGCTGAAAAAAAAAGACTCTAAATACTAATTGACGTCTTCGTTAATTTCATTTGATATTACGAAAAGTGCAGATCACAATTGAGCTCCACAAAGCATAAATTCTAAAATTTCTCCATACTTTCCCCATAGCTTATGGATTTACTTAATTTATTTATATGTATGTGTCACATATTGAGAAGCTATTGTGTAATTGTGCCTTTCAACGCTGTATATATACATATTTTCTGGGTGAATTTCAATTCTATTATGTGCTAAATTATTTTATATTATTAGAAATATATGTATGTTTTTGTCAACTTCAACTTTATGATAAGATAAAGTTTATGTTAATAAATATTGGATTAAACAGATTTATTGAACTTGAGTTTATTCTTCAATTATAGGTTAGCATTTTTTTTTTTTGTAATTTGGTAAAAAAAAATTTCCATTAATAATAAAATATTTACATTGAGAGCATGTTTATCAAAAACTTGGGAGTGTAGAGCTCTAACCAGATATTTCAAGACAACATCTGAGCTGTGAAAAACCAGAGAGAAAAAAATTAAATCACCATTATTGTTTTACAAAAACATCATCCAAATCATAAAAAATATGTTCCCTTAGCAAGATTTTGGTTTCAAAATGTCAAAAAGTTGAATAAGGGATGTCATCTAATACACACAAAAATAAGAAATTCGACCTTCAAGTAGCTAGGTAGATATCATGTTGTCCATTGGAGCCACTAGAACCTCATTGCGCTGAGAAAAAACTAAACTGAACTTTGTAGAAACAATTGTATCCCTAATTTGAAATGACCATCGGAGAAAGGGGAGCCCCGTTAGCTAGTGGATCAATGTTGGGAGGTGGAGATAAGTTGAAAGGTTGAACATAAATTATTGCAGGAGTATTGGAAAGGTATGTAGAATTAGATTCAGAATCAGAGACTACATAATTTTCCACTCATTCTAGTCGTATGAGTATATCATTCAAACATCAACGAACACTCCAGAGGAGTCGTTTAATGTCTTCCTGACTTGCAAAAAAAAATTATAATTTTCCACCTAATTGTCATGGAGCACTAGGTGAAATAAGGTGTCCAAATGTTGTTGACCTACAACAGAGCGTAGAAAATTCAATCGTCATTGTCAAAATTTCGCAAGGAGGGGAATCCATTTGAAATGTTGATTAACCATCTTTGAATTTGAGAAATAGACTTTATCGCCAAATTCCTAGGATTCAAGATGTTGAATCTCTCTTCTTATCTCTGGAGGAACCAACTCAAACAACGATTGCTACCGAGTTACAACCAAATAGACGTTTAGACTGGGAAATGAAACTATTACTAGCACCTCCCCGTCAGCTCGCCATTCTTTGATGAGGTGGCATAATTAAGCGAAAATGCACAAGAATTTCACTTTGTTGACTAACCTTTAAATAGACCTGGAGCTTTAAAAATAGACTAACCGAGCAATAAGTAGTAGGGCTACTAACGAGGAATATATCGTCCCAAACACCCACAAAGCACAGTACTAAGCAATACTTCTAATAGTTCAAACCCTTATAGGATGCAAACATAAGCATGTCTAAAAATTCGACAAAGTATGAAGAGAAATGAAAAGTGTGGGAAATAGCTCTAAGAAGCTTAGAGAACCAGTATCATTTACCCTAATAGAGATAAATTGAAACAACAAGGCTAACCACCTAGTACTCTAACTGAGATTCCTTATCTAATGACCAAGTTTTTCTCCTAGACTAGAGAGAAGGAAATTATTAGCGGCTGTTTAACTCAGGAAAAGGAACGACATGATATAAAGACATAGAATTAACGATGATAGACACGACTTTGGTAACAAACACCAACATTACACAATGTTGTCAAAAATTGATCATATGAAGCCATAAAATTCCCCATTGTAACATCTAAGAGACCACAATTAAGCCTATGAAACCATGGTAAAGAACATTGTTAAAACCAGATTGAAAAGTTCCTTGGATATCACACTCCACATACCAAAACCGAGCAATTATAACATTGACATCCTTCAAAGCTTCAAAATCCCTTGAAACTGAAATGACATAAAACCCCAATTCCCTCCTTCAAGTGAGAATATATCAATCCACTTAAATATGGATTTGAACACACCTAGTACATCGTACCAAACATCACATGATAAACTCCAGCGCAAGCACCATAAATCCTTGTTGTTGCTCTAAAAAACCCAATATACGCTCGCCACCCTGTGCATAATCCATCCATCTTATAACGGCCAGAGGAGGAGAAATGGCATAAAAGCATGATACCTTTGATCTTCCATTGAAGGACGAAAACAAGAAAAGTGTTATGCGTGGCACACTTGTTAAGGAAAACATTCCCTATGTGTTGTAGGACATCATTAATGAGATGAGAGTGTGCATCCTTCATTTCCACAATGGAGCGCATTAGAGCCATTATGGAAACCCCACTAAATACTAATAAAGCACACCAGTGCAATGAAAAAAACTAACAAATCGTAAAGTTCGTCACCCAAAACCTTTGTAGATTGATACAAACCCGTCGGGAAGTGGAAGTTGTATGATTGTGACAACATTTTAATCATCTCATGTACCATGAGGCAATTGAGGACATTTATATGGGAACAATGGTCATTTTGTTCTAATCCCAATATAACATTTCTATTCAAGCTAGTCAAGGTTTGGTCTATGTAAATTTGAAATGTTTTCCAACAAGTCCTTGTTGATGGAATTTGGACATATTGGAATGTGTGCATAGTTATGTTTCTTATTAGCAGAGGATTAGACGAAGAGGTGGTTCTCAATATAGAGAATCAAGGTTAAAGGATCAATGGCTATGTTGATAGGTTATCTATGGAGAATGATATATGCAATAAAATATTGTAACAAACTTCATTGTTAAGCTTAATAAGAAGCATGACTCTACAAAAGCAGATGAATTCCATGTAAAAAAATTAATTTAAAGCTTAGGTTTCATCCATCATTATTATGAAGGGTATGATTAGATTTTGACATATGAATTCTATGTTGCAAAACTTTTCTATAAAAAGTGTAGTGTAGATGGATGAATCCATGAAGCTTGGTTACACTTTTTGGTAAACACATAGGTTGAAAAAGGAAAAAAACTGAATCAAACAATATTTTAGTCCTCAATTGAGCTAGGCTATTTTTAATCATTTTGGTAATAAGAATTGTATTATAAAACATGTTGATATTTATTTAGAATTAATAATTATTCAACTATTTAATTTACATTATTATATTAATTATAAAATTAAGATAAATGTATTGATCTTTAATTTGTATTAATATCTATTCATTTATTTAACTTATATAATTGAGATAAATACGTTATTGCTCGGACATTTAGTAATTACCTTACTAATTATAAAACATTATAACCTAACCTTACGGAAATTCCTTAATCGTGTATGGCTTCATAGTTTGATTCGAAAGTAAAGCGGGTAATATATTCAGATAATAAGCATTTGGTCGAGTTCAAAACTACACCGTAAGGAGATCCTATCTGAAAAATTAAAATATTGAAATGACACGGAATAGTAAACAACAAAATTCTTCACAGTAAAGCTGAGACGTGAGAATCAGCGCAAGTGCTGGATTTATTCTGAATGCTATAAGTGATGGAGAGGATCTTACAGAAAATTGAAATTGAAATTGAAATCCACGCATTATTGTAGATTTTTGAGAATATTTTAAAATCAAGAAAAGAAAATAAATTGATTAGCCTTTTTAATCCTTAAAGATTTTATCTAATACTATATTTTAGATTGAAATACCCTTCACTAAGACTATTTTTTTTTTTCAAATATTTTTAGATTCTGCCATCTAGATAAAACTATCTACCCTATACCCCTAACGGTGCCTTTAATAGAGAGAGTATATGCCCTTGATAGAAACTATATATTCGATATATTTTATACAGAACATACGCTTTTCTTTTGTTTTCCGGTTGTTTCTACCAATCCTACCAACCCAATACTCAATCTTCTGTGCGTCTTTCCAGTCGGCCAAAGGAGCCTCCTAACTAAAGGCATGGAGAAGGAGAACGGAAGGAGGAGTACTGAGCAGGTGATGATGTTGCCGTCTCTGGGTCACGGCCATCTCATTCCTTTCATTCAGCTCGCCAAAAACTTCGCTGCTAGGGGATTCACTGTCACCTTCGTCGTCACATTTCACCACAAAACTTACCGCAAGTTCTATCTTCGACTATGTCGGAGGTTCTGGCTCCCAATCTCCCGCGCACGCTTTCAGGTCGATATATTGTCCCCGGACTTCCAAAGGAAGTGCGCCTCACCCGCCTTCAGAGTTGACGACGGAGAGCGCGATTCATCAATTCAATGTGCGCTTGATAGAAGGCAACAATCAAAGCTGGAGGTTCATCGCCAATACTTTCTACGATCTGGAGGCGGATTTCGTGGAGTATTTCCGTGATAGCGTGGCAGCTGTATATTGCGAACAATAGGCCCCTTGCTCCCCCAGGCTTTCAGAGACCCACCCAGCAGAATCGCTCCTCTGGTGGAAATCGGAGTAAATACTGAATCAGACGAGTGCTTGAACTGGCTCGACAAGCAAGACGAGGAGTATGTGCTTTACATTTCTTTCGGCAGCGAGAACTCCATTTCGAGCGCTCAGACTGAGGAGTTGGCCATGGGTTTGGAGGCAATTTAATCATTCAATTCAGATAAATTACTTCATATTTATGTGACCAAACTTCTTCAATTTAATCTCATTTAATCATTCACATGCACTGCATTGTAATCAATGGGCAATTACATCTAAAGACATTTAATTCAAATAAATTACTCCGTAGCTATAGACTTATGAGACCAAATTTCCTTGGATCATTTTTTTTAACTAAATTTTAAATAGGAATATGTATGTTTGAGAGTTATTCTAAAGACAATTTTTTCAGTAAAAAAAAAACATATAACAATTTTTAAAAAAATTATTAGTATAACACCAGCCTCATACGAAGGGCTAACATTATTTTCTAGTGTACACGTTATTAAATGCTGGTGAATAGTGTATATCTAGTGAAAAAATATCTTTCGGTAAAAATCACATCCAAATAAATTTGGTCGACGCGTTTCGAACCAGCGAGTGTGGTTCATCATCAGGACTTGATGAAAAATCTGATCAGGAGACCCAATTAAATAGATATGAGAAGCTCCAACTAACCGTTGAAAAATAACGGCTAGTTAGACTAAATCAAAGTCATCGAAATAAAAAGTCAAAAAATATATATAAAAAGATTAAAGTTTATAACATGAAAATTATTTATTATTATTTTTAATTTTAATTTCTATTTTTATTTTTATTTAATATACAATAGGAATTATTTAAATTATTCTAGAAAATTAAATAAATATAGGATTATTTCCATTAATAAAATAGTTAAATTATTTATTTTGTTTAATAATATTTAAAAACATAAAGGATTAAATACTACTATAATAATACAAACAATAAAAATAAAAATAAAAATATAAAAATGAAAATAAATAAATAAAAAACTAAAATAAAAATAAAAATAAGGAGAAAAATAAAATAAATAAAAATAGAAATGAAATAAATAAATGAATAAATAATAATTTAATTTTTAATAATTTTAATATTAATTTATATTATTAATATTTATTTATTTATATACTTATTTTATTTACTTATTTATTTATTTAATTATTTATGATTTTATTTTATAGATTTATTAAGTAAAAAATAAATACATAACATAATAATAATAATAATAATAATAATAAATAAATAAATAAGGTATAATATATAATTTTATTTTATTTTATTATTATTATTATCATTATTGTTTTTATTTTTATTTTTAGTTTATTTTATTTTATTTTATTTATTTTATTTTATTTTATTTTATTTTTATTTATTTATTTATTTATTTATTTATTTATTTATTCTATTTTTTTATTTTTTTATTTTTTTTGTATTTTTTTTATTTTTTTTTATTTTTTTTTTAATTAATTTATTTATTTAAGAATGAAGAGCAGGAATCCAACACCTGCTAACCATCCACCCATCGTCCCTGTTCAGGTTAAGAGGCCTCTTTTCAATTTCCAAGGCTTCTCGCAACTTGCGGTGGTGGAAATGGTCGATCTTCGCAATAACCTTAGCATCTTCAATGAAAACGTGATGATTAGTCTTCTCAACATGCTCTGCTAGGGCCGAGGAGCGTGATCTATTATGCTTAAGGTCAGCGACATGCTCATGAATTCTTTGATTAATAGACCGGCCCGTTTCCCCAATGTAAGGTGTCCCACAAGAGCATGGAATCAAGTACACACCTTTACCATCCTTAGGGCAAATTGGGTCTTTAACAGATCTAAGGGAACTACGAATGGTGCGGTAGGGTTTAAACGAAGAGGAAACATTAAACCTCTTTAGGATCCTAGCGATTTTATTAGTAGTACCTTGGATAAACGGAAGGTGAACTCCAGATAATCGATCGCAAGGATCTTTCTTAACTCTAGGACCCCATTCCACTTTTTAAATTTAAACAAATTTAAATCGAAGGATAACCATATCTTGCTCACCAACATTTAATAGCGTATAGACTAAAAAATATATGTTACCCACACCAAAAATCTAACGAAATAATTAACTTAGATATTGCATTGATAGTTACTACACCTTTGCATTCATTGAAAAGGCACTAATCAATGCCCAAGTAATGATAAATTACTTACACTTATGGAGATCAGACTTCCCCCATTTAATTATTCAAGTGCATTGTAGTTCTAATCAATGGGAAATTACATCTAACGAAATCTAATTCAGATAAATTAGATAAATTACTTTATATTTATGACACTAAATTTTTTCATTTAACTGTTAGTGTAAGAATTTACAGGGTAAGTTCCTTAGATCAAGAACCAAAGGTCGCCGCTCACAAACAGATCACAAATCAGTACACCGATATAATCATGTGGTTAAAACCCTCAAAGAGGGAAATAGTCCACGGCCTGAGCCAACGCGGCCACTTTAGGCAATCTATTAATATAAAAAGAAAAGTTACATATGTTTCTCTCATAAACGGTTACCGGACAAATGACCCTCCATGCTCTTTAAATAGAGATCATGGACCAATTAAGTGCTAAGCCATGGATCAAGTGTCGTTAATATCGAGGTGAGAGATAACTGTTGCAGGATCACTACAAATCGTGACCGTCGGATTATAAGTTACAAATTTACATGGTAAAGAAACACACTTTACCTAACTCTACACTAGACTAAGTTATTCTTAACTATTTCCTATGTGTCGGAATATCCTAACATCCCCCCATAAGAACAACTTGGGATAGGATTGAAAGATTTACAAAGGTGACACAAAAGGATCCTATTTCCTTTGTGTCGAAATATCCTAACTTCCCCCCTTAAGAACAAATTGGGATAGGATTGAAGGATTTACAAAAGTGACACAATAGGAGAAGGAAGGAGGCATTAGAGCCTATCCCCCCTTAATGACAACTTTCCTGAACTCCAAGCATGGATAGAAGTTTGGTAAACTTTGCTTCTGTGAGAGCCTTCGTAAAGATATCGGCTACTTGATCATTGGTTGGACAATAATGCACTTCAAGAACACGATCATGAATGAGCTTTCTAATGAAGTGTATGCGGAGTTCAATGTGTTTCATACGCTGATGCTGAATTGGATCTTTACATAGCTGAATGACACTTTGATTATCACACCAAAATGTAGTTGGATGTTGCTGATGAAGACCAAATTCAGACATAATTTGACGAAGCCACATGGCTTCCTTGTTGGCTTCAACTGCATCACGATACTCTGCTTCTGTTGAAGGAAGAGAGATGGCACTTTTTTTCTTACAAGAACAAGTAATAGGTCCTGAACCAAGAGTGAATACATATCCTGCAGTAGAATTTCGATCATCAGGGTCACCAACCCAATCAGAATCAGTGAAACCAATCAACAATGGAGATGCTCCTACACTATAATGAATCCTGAACTGAACTGTACCTCAAATATATTGAATTATTCTTTTAGCTGCTTTCCAGTGACTTTTATGAGGTTGGTGCATAAACCGAGTGACAAGACCAACGGCAAAGGAAAGGTCAGGACGGGTATGGGTTAGATACAAAAGTTTACCAACAAGTTGACGGTATAAGGTAGCATCAACTTTAGGAGTAGTACAAGTGACTGAAAGCTTGACTCCAGACTGAAAGGGAGAAGGGGCTGACTTACAGTCTTCCATGTGAAAGTGGTGTAGAAGATCACAGGCATACTTAGACTGAGAGAGGGTAATGCCTTCCTTGGATTGCAAGACTTGAAGACCAAGGAAATAATGCAAGTGTCCTAAGTCTGTCATTTCAAACTTATTTTTGATGCTAGACTTCACATGGTTTATATGGTTTGGATCACTACCAGTAAGGATAAGATCATCAACATAAAGAACAAGGATGGTGAAGGACTTACCCACTTTCTTGGTGTAGATAGTGTTGTCAAAATGACACCTAGAAAAGCCATTATCTAAGAGAAATCTATCCATTTTGGCATACCAAGCCCGAGGAGCTTGTTTGAGACCATAGAGAGACTTCCTAAGGCGACAAACAAGGCTGGAGTCTTTTTGGATAAAGCCAGGGGGTTGTTCCATGTAGATTTCTTTATGCAAATCTCCATGTAAGAAGGCGGATTTAACATCCATCTAATGGACTTCCCATTTAAAGGAGGCAACAAAGGAAAGAACAAGGTGGATGGAAGGGCAGAAACGTGAAGCTGGGTTACACTTTTGTGAGAATCGAGGGCTGAAATTTTTTTTCGGAAATAGTTCGGCCGAACATTTTATAAAGTTTGGCCGAACTTTCTTAGAAAGTTCAACTGAACTCGTGATTCCGTTTAGATTGACGGCACACTGACGGCGCGGGAAAACAGAATTTTTGCCGGAGATTGGAAAACCAGCAACAAAAGTTCGGCCAAACTTCTACTTTTAAAATAGTTCGGCCGAACTATTTTCTATAAATAAATTGCCCGCGAAGTTTGGTGGTTTACCGGTTTCATTGTTCGCGCGTTTTCTGTTCCTGTCGCTGCTGCTCTGTTCGCACTGTTACTCCTCCTGGCCGCGTTGGTGCTCCTCCTGTCCGCCCTCTTCGACTCCATCAGGTATGTTCGACTCCTTTCTTCGGACTCCTAATTTTGGTTCTTATTTGCTTGCTAAGGCTTTCGGGGTTGGAATTTTTGTGTGCTATGATTTACTAATGGGCTGTCTTTCTAAAGTCTCTGGAGATGTTTTTGTTGGTTTTGGTTGAGGTTTATATTCTTTCACTGTCGGATATTATTTTTCTGAATTATCTGTATAGATATCATATAGGTTTGATTTTCGGATTTGTTTCTGAAGGAATTGGAATATAATGTATTATTTTACTCTGTTCTGTAATTTAAGAATTGGCAACTACAAATTCTTCATCTGCAATCATGATAGTTATGATTTCTTTTTGACAAAGCTATACTAAGAAATTGAACTATAAATTTCTGTCTCGGTAACATCTTCTGGGGAATATAGGTTGATTTCCTCTTTTCCTTGTTTCGTTTTGTGCAATTTTTTTTAATTAAGTAATGTTTCATTTACATTTTACATTTTCTGTATGCAATATTCTTTCCATTACCATATTTGCTATGTTTTTTTTGAGAGTTGTTTATTTCTCAGGACATCTATCTTACCAGAGTATGGTACCAAATAACAAATGTCCATGTCCTATTGGTAATAGCCTTCAGCATACTCGTTGTCATAATTTCTCGAACAGAACTTATTCAAGGAATCTATAATTCATATATTCTGGGAATCTATATATAGAGTTCTTGCAAGTTTCAGTTTGGCGTTTGTGTCTCATGCTCATTGTTACAGTGCTTCCTATTTTATAGTTTGTGTCTCATTCTCATCATTACAGTCCCTAGCAAAGTGTTAAATTGTAGCAACTTCATCCATCAATTAAAACTCGCATATTACCCTTACTCAGGAGCTGACGATGGTATTGAAAACTTAGCTCAGACAAAATTAAAAACCAATTTTAACAGTCGTAATCAAATTATCTTTTCCATGGCCTAATTACTTTGTTTGGTATTATTATTGCACTTGGGGTGTACACGCATCATTTGCAGAAACAGCTTAGCTCATTAGCAGCGAAGCGATGTAAGATACCATCCATATCGATGAATATATGCTTTGGGCAGAAACGTGATATGAACATATATAATTTGTATGCTGTATGTACATTGATTGAATGTATAATTCATCCCTTATTTACAGATTTTTGACGTCAGCCATTTATCGTTGCTCCACTTTTGCACATTCATGAATGAAAATACTTTTATAGTGGATAGCCCATCTTCCCCCATGTTATTTGGAGCACTTGTTGAGCCATTCGACTCTTTTGAAAAAATTGCAAAAAGAGTGTGCAAGTAGTTAGCTTACTTTGCAAGAATGGATCATCTTCTTTTCTATTCTTTTTTTTCTATCTATGATGTTTGCCTCTAGCTTCCCCACATAACTCTCAGCTTCAACATGCTCATTACCCTCTTCTATACCATTTTCTTGACACCATGGAGGGATTTTAATTGTCTCCATGACAACTTGGACATCTGCCTCTCCTTAATCAAATTATAAAAGTCTTGTTTCATGGCTGTAATATTTTTCCAAATCTGCAGCTTAGTTGCAGGTTTTATGATTTACATGTTTCTGGAAAAATTAGTGTTGTTATCACCTTCAGTGAACTAGATGGCTCTACTTTGAAGTCTTCATTGAATTGTTTCCTTTTCTAATAGTGCTTGCTTTCTCCCCTCCAAAATTTTCAAAGACTGCAAGTCTTTTTCAGTAAAAATTGCATTTACATTATTGTCAAAAATCCTAGAAATGACCTCTTCTACTTCTAAAAGATCCTTTTTATCTTATGTTGCCTTCTTTTTAGACTAGTTAGCAGCCACTGTCTTAACTCTTTTGATATTGTCCACAAAGTGTTTCATTAAAGTCCCCCCAAAGCTTCATCATATTTTACGCAAATGTTTGTAATTAAGAATCCATCCATATCAATAAAGGTATAATACTTTGGTTCATATTGTCCATTATGTTTGTTATTCTATTTCCTTTTGTGATATATTTGAGTAATATTTGTAAGTTGTAACTTTCACTTTGAATATTTCTATTTGGCACACCACAAATAGGAATTTAAACTATTAAATTAATTAATATATATTTAATTTGATTTCAGATTTATCAAGAGGTGTTAATATGGATTTAAGTTACTGTAAATGAAATTTATAAATTTTTTTTTTTTGGTTCATTTCCAATTTTTTTTTTTTAAGTTAATATTATTTAAACTTTTATAGTATGAGTAACTCTTGTCTTATATTTGACTAAATTTTTATATAATTGAAATTCAAAAACAGATGATGTTGGGCCTCAGTTTTGGTCTATTTTTGCTTAGGGAAACCTACTTAATCCTTATATTTTCCATCCATTTTCCATCACATCCATCTCATTTTGATGTATTTTATGCATATTCAGGTGTTTAATTTTAATTTTGCAATTTCTAGAAGTTTTTATGAAAATTGAGTTTCAAGTGCAATTTTGGACTGAATCAGAAATTCCCGTAATAGCTGTGTGGATGACATGTTTGCAGGACACTTGGGCTCGAGTTTGATGCATGGATGGACAGCTTGGGAACTAGGACTAAGCTAACTCCACTTGGGTCGGCCAGAACAAGCTTTATTAGGCCCGGTCAAGGCTGGTCAAACATGACTAGTCACCAGAAAATCCCTAGGAAATAGGGCAGTTTTGAGATTTTATGGGATTGACCATATTTCTTGGGATGAATTGGATGAGTTCGACTTAGATAGGTGGATATGAGTAGATATGAGTGTTAGAGATAATATAGATCAGTTTGTTTCATGAGACTTCTTATTTAAAGCCAAAACTTTGATGGCTTATGGATTATTATTGACTTATTATACTTTTATGTGTGACACCTTTGGATTGAGAAGCTAATTTGAAGACTTGTGTTATTATTACTTTGCTGTTCAATGCTATGGATGTGTGACTGAATTTAAGCTTCTGAGATCACCTCTTAAGTGTGCAAGGCAAGGGTGGAAGGGCCCCCATTCCAAGCTAAGTACACTTCCTTGTTAACTAGTTTTATTTCCATGTAATCTGGTTATTGTAGAAATGGTTTTTCAAAGCTTTATTTCAGATTGCTTTATGGTTCATGCATAGTGATTGATTTCATTAGTTCATAGCTTATTCATCACTTTATCAAGTTGGAAAAACAGGTGTTCAAGTTGAGCATCCCTTCTACTAAAATGATGAATTAAAACTAGTTTCCTTTGTTTGTATGCAAGTAGTTTCTTGTTGAGATTTTGATATTGAGATGAATGAATTATAATGAAATACTTTATGTGTCTCTTAAGTTAAGAGCTTCTTTCATTAATAATTTATCCATCTTAAGTTCTTGGTTTTAATCTCTGATTCATTAAGTGGTAATTGAGGTGAAAGTGGACTTCTTGAGTCAAGAACCATTTCAATATTCTTCCTCTTTTTAAACTAATTGAGTTAGAGTTATAGAATGTATTACTTTCAACTTTTAAATAATTTATCTTCTAAACTTGATTATATCTGATGTCCATATACAGTGGATTTGCCTCCAAGTTTTACAAACCCGGATTGATAATTAAATACTTGTGTTAATTTAGTCAATAAATTAGCTCAACATTTTGGCGCCGTTGCCGGGGAGGTAATTATCAGCATAGTCAAATAGAAGATAAACAAAAACACTAAAAATTAGCTAGTATACATTTCTCTTAGTTATGTTTCTTTATGCCTAAAAATAGAGATCCTAAAATTAGGTTTCCGAAACAAAACCCCCCAATAAAAACATAAAAAAAAAAACTACAAAATCCATTTTCATTGACAAGATGATGTTAAAGAATAGGTTACAACACTACTCCATTCTTCAACATTCTTTCTCATCAAATATTTATGATCAGAAAAATTTTCATGTCCAAACATACATTAAAGTATATTTTTCAAATTTGGATATGAGTTCACTTATGATCTTGTTACGAAAATGGATGCACTGGAAATTTTCTTATACTTGAGAGAATGAATTATTTTTCTAAAATAGAATAGGATAGAATAGAATAAATAAACAAGTAGAATGAATTTGCAATAAGACTTCCATAATAAATTTGTTTCAAACAATTTCTTCAAATCATTGATCAATATTCACTTGAAAGGACTACATGGCAAAATGCAGTAAGAACAAGCCTATTTTGGGTAACCATATAGGATCATTTTGAAATCATGTTGTTATTTTACATATCTCTTGAAATCTAGTTTTGGAATCCATTTTGAAGTTCTCAATTTATATCACAAATAAAAATGTGATCAAAATCAAAACTAGGTCTCAAGTGACATGTTGATGACAGAATTAGTACAGCCTCTATTTGAAGTGTCTAATGGAAACATTTTTATCTGAAATTCATAGGGAAGATAGCCCTTGGAATCTAGTTTCCAAATCAATTTGAATCACTTCAATCAGGTATCATATGAAAAAGTTATTCTTGAAATACTAACTGCTTGTCGAAAAATCTGCATGGTGACAATTCTAGGTCTCGATTGTTCATTGGCATATTTGAAATACCAAATCATCTTCTTTTCAAAACCTGTTTATATGGGAGATATATATTCAATTCTAGTTTAAGATACAATTTGAATCATCCCATTTTCAGGTGAAAGGAAAAATTTATGCCACATTTAGTGACTGCATGTCTTCAAAACAGCATAGTAAAACTCTGCCTCTTAGGTCTGTTCATCACCAATTTTCTGATATCAAGCCTAAGAATTTTTAAAACCTGTTTCTACTGGAAATATAAAAATGAATCTACTTTAATATCCAAGTGGAATCACATTGATCCGATCTTTATCGAAGAAGTTACGCTTCAAATAGTGACTGTTGGTTTAGTTAAAAATTAACAAGCAGCTCTATAAAAATGGCACTCCTTATAATTTTTACCATATCATTTTAAACCATTTTGAAAACCTGTTTATACAGGAGGTAGCCATATGAATTCACTTCAACTTGGCTTTGGAATCACTCTAATTCGATATAAAACAAATATTTTGTAAACAAAATACCGCTAGGAGGTCTAGGCTGGCCACCATTCCTCAAAGGGGTAAATAAATGCATTATGTTTGTCTATCATATTTGGACTTGTTTTCTAAGCAATGCTTGTAATGATTTACATGTTTATTGGAAGAAGAGAGACTGTACACCTCTCTTCCTCCATCATCTAATGTTGCATTGCAGGCAAGTGTTATGTTTTTGCAGGTCATTGGAAGAATGAAGGAGTGAACTCCATGGATGAAGTAATTTTCAAAGTCAAATTCATATTCCAGAATATGAATACAAATGTTCAAGACAAAACAAAGTGAAAAGTGAAAATTCACCTGATGTTGAGTTCATTTAATGAAACTCAAACTCTTGAAGCTTGCTCTTAGATGCTGACCACCAACATCAACAAACCCTACAACATGATCAAGATCAAGGCAAGAAGACATGAAGACAATCATTAGAAGAAGTAGTCAAGTTCAGTACTATGTCAAGTCACATCAATCTCCAAAGAATCCTTTCATATTGAATTCATATTGTTCATGATTTGATCTATCATCCATATTGTATGTTAAGCTCCACGACCATGCATGTTGAAGTCCAGACTTACTACTACATCATGACTTCAATATAACCTATTTTCATAAGCTTTCATACTTCCCTACTCCATTACACCCCACCTCAATCTCGAAAAGAAAAAAATAGAAAAAGATCAAAAATAATAAAGGAGTTTGGTTGTGAAAATCCACGAAAGTGGCACAATACAAACTCGAATTCATATCGGAAAACCAACTTGTTTGGCCGATATGAATTCTCTATTTTGTTTTACCATTTCTTCAGTTTGAGTTTGCAGGAATCATCCTCCAAAATAAACAAGACTTGAGGACAAGTCTTCCCATCAACAAGGGGGAAGGTTCGCAAAAAGATACTTAGTTGTGCAACTGAATTGATGACGGAACTTGTATTGTTGGCAGAGGGACCTGAAATATTTTTGAAATCAATTGCAGAGGGACCTGAAATGTTAGCAAAAACATGTATATATTGCATAAAAATGTACATGACAGAAGGGACCTGAGTTATTATGAATCAATTGCAGAGGGACCTGAACGACATCAACAATCAATGGACCAGAATCAATGCAGGATGCTAGAACATGAAGCATAAATAAGCTCTATCTATCTACGATATTTGATCAAGACAACTTCATCCAATATTGTTAAAGAACAACAACATTCATCCAACACTACAGGGAAGTACAAGAATAGTAAGTACAAAATTTTGCTCTTGTAAATTCAATTTTTTGTCGAAATTTTTAGACTTTGTTAAAATTGAGTTAATACCTGAATGCATATGTTATACATTACCTTCATCCTATATTCCTTATTTTATACCCATCATCCTATATGCTACATTTACATTTACCCTATACCTAATCCAATGTACATATGTACATATTTTTCATTCCATAACCCTAATATGCCATTATCCTTATATTCTACATTCCCTTCATATATTCTATATTCATTTCAAAACCCTAACCCTAAGTATTTTTCCTCTAAGAAAAAAGGATCAAAGTGAGAATTTAATAGGTTGAACCTGCACAAACAAAGCAAGCATTAGTTCTATGGAAAGAATTTTAAACATGACCTAAAAATGGTCATTTTAAAATTAAAGAGATATATTGCAATACATATGGAATAGGTGCATTTTGAGAAATAATCAAATCGAACAAATCGAAATGATTTATGTATTGAGGTTATCATGGAAAATGCATATGATGGAAAGTGAGAGCATTTTATAGTTTTTGTTCTTGTAGCCTTGCAATGAGTTTGTTTTTCCTTTTCACGGGTTTGCTTCTGTTTCATGTTGCGCTCACGTCTGCTGTTGACGTGCGTAAACTGAGTATTGATGAATATATCAATTTCATTAATCCTCCTCCACTCCACAAATTTCAGAGCAAGCATGGAGATAACATACTTTGTGTAAAATTCAGTGACCAAATATCTGTGAAGTATGCACATGATAATATCACCAAGGGTTTAGAAAACATACTGAATGTGAAGTTCTCCACGCAAAATATTTCAAACTTTGACTCTGGCCGCGGAGATAATTCCAAGGTGGGCATAAAGTCTGAGTGTCCAGAGGACACAGTGGCGATCAGGGAAATCAAACGTGAAGATGTGGAGAGAGCGGATCTGTGAGACGATTTTTAGACTCTATAGGAAGAAAAGACAGTATGCCAGGCTATTATATTGAGTATGCTTATGGGCGATACGATACCTCTGATGACCCGATCTTTGAAATATCTGCTTGTTTGAATGTATGGAGTCCGAAAGTTGCTCCCGATGGTAATTGCAGTGAAGGCGCACTTTGGATTTATAACACGAGGAAGTCGAATGACTCGAATGTAGAAACTCTGGAGGAAATAGAGGTTGGATGAATTGTGTATCCTGAAAGGTATGGTGATGCTCGACCGAGGTTCTTTACTCATTGGACGAAGGACGGATATAATGGCACCACCGGTTGCTATGACCTAGATTGTCCAGGATTTGTGACGAGCGCAAGCTCCATCTCTCCTGGCGCACCTGTTTACCCGGTATCGGTGCCTGGAGGGAATCAGAGTTCGTTTCTCCTGAGCGTTAAGAAAGATCAAGACGGATGGTCTTTATATGTGGAAGGGCAGCTTATAGGCCATTGGCCCAACTCATTGTTTGCTACGCCTCTTGCTCAAGGCGCTTCTTCGGTGGATATTGGAGGGGCAGTTGGTTATTCCACCCAATCCCTGGGTGTGCCCTTGAATCACGCAGAGACATCCCAGTGGGTAAGAATCGGTCCCTCAGAAATTAAACTAAAATGATTTGGAAAATCGAACTTCAGATTTAATTGAAATGTGTCATTAGTTCCGGAATCGTTTGCCATTTGTTCTGCCACCTATAAGAGTTAATCCTGTTCGAGGATTACAAAGATAGTTTCTGATAAAGATATAACTTCAGTTAAAGCTTTGTCACCATAAGATACATGCTGCCACCTGTAGATTTTGAGATACATGCTGCCACCTGTAGATTTTGAGATACACGTTGCCACAACCATTTTCCAGAAATTCTGCAAGTTTTGTTGTTGTTCATCAAATATCAGGATAATTGAGCCACGTTGCAGAGGAATCATGATAGTCATCACAGCCAGTGAGTTTTCTTGCACAAATAAGGCACGGGGAATGCATTGTTCGCTGTAAGTTCGCTGAGCCTAGAACCATACCTGTACATGCATCAAACAGTGAAGTTTCAGCGTTGATGAATGAAGGAAACGAGTCAACTGCCAGTGGAGGTAACAGATAAGGAATCAGAGACCATATCTTCTAAAAAATTCGAAATTGCTAAGAAGCCATTATTTTTCGTTGTTTTTCTGAAGCAAACCAGAATGAAATTTGAAAAACGAAAACATGGGTTTTCTTCAAAACGAGTCTAATTAGGCTCCATGCGGGCAGTTTTCTCAAATTCATTTATGTTTGGGATATTTTTATGGTTCTTTCAACCTTTATTTTGTAAATTGCTTGGAAAAAAATGCTGAAGTCAACTTTGAGCTTAATGGCTCTCTTGGTTTGGTTAATGGAAGACCATATGATGGTGGATGGATTGAAAAAAAACATGAATAATGCTGCAAATATGGAATCGTCGTTGGATGTAGATCAGTATGTGACATTCTGTGAAAAGGAGGGACTCTAGTCATTAAGCAGCAACTTCTCTCTTTGATGAATCATAATTGAAAGTCCTTGTTTCAGTGGGTTAGAATCCAGAATTAAAGAATATCGATTTGAGAATGCTTTTCTCAAAAGAGTTTGTTAAATCTCTGAAGGCAGAATAAGATTTGATTTGCAAAAGCAGAGAGGATTAAAATTCATTTTTTTTGAAACAAGTATGGTTTTGATTTTTAAAGGTTGAAGGCATAGATATCCTTTTTACAGGTAGCTTCATCTTCAAAGGGACAGAGTCACAAGTACATCAGTACATCAGTCAACATACAGAGGCAGAAGATCAATGAGACAAAGACAAGCATGAGGACATGCTTGAGGATCAGCAAGGGGGAGATGTTGGCCCTCAGTTTTGGTCTATTTTTGCTTAGGGAAACCTACTTAATCCTTATATTTTCCATCCATTTTCCATCACATCCATCTCATTTTGATGTATTTTATGCATATTCAAGTGTTTAATTTTAATTTTGCAATTTCTAGAAGTTTTTATGAAAATTGAGTTTCAAGTGCAATTTTGGACTGAATCAGAAATTCCCGTAATAGCTGTGTGGATGACATGTTTGCAGGACACTTGGGCTCGAGTTTGATGCATGGATGGACATCTTGGGAACTAGGACTAAGCTAACTCCACTTGGTTCGGCCAGAACAAGCTTTATTAGGCCCGGTCAAGGCTGGTCAAACATGACTAATCACCAGAAAATCCCTAGGAAATAGGGCAGTTTTGAGATTTTATGGGATTGACCATATTTCTTGGGATAAATTGGATGAGTTTGACTTAGATAGGTGGATATGAGTAGATATGAGTGTTAGAGATAATATATATCAGTTTGTTTCATGAGACTTCTTATTTAAAGCCAAAACTTTGATGGCTTATGGATTATTGACTTATTATACTTTTATGTGTGACACCTTTGGATTGAGAAGCTAATTTGAAGACTTGTGTTATTATTACTTTGCTGTTCAATGCTATGGATGTGTGACTGAATTTAAGCTTCTGAGATCACCTCTTAAGTGTGCAAGGCAAGGGTGGAAGGGCCCCCATTCCAAGCTAAGTACACTTCCTTGTTAACTAGTTTTATTTTCATGTAATCTGGTTATTGTAGAACTGGTTTTTCAAAGCTTTATTTCAGATTGCTTTATGGTTCATGCATAGTGATTGATTTCATTAGTTCATATCTTATTCATCACTTTATCAAGTTGGAAAAACAGGTGTTCAAGTTGAGCATCCCTTCTACTAAAATGATGAATTAAAACTAGTTTCCTTTGTTTGTATGCAAGTAGTTTCTTGTTAAGATTTTGATATTGAGATGAATGAATTATAATGGAATACTTTATATGTCTCTTAAGTTAAGAGCTTCTTTCATTAATAATTTATCCATCTTAAGTTCTTGGTTTTAATCTCTGATTCATTAAGTGGTAATTGAGGTGAAAGTGGACTTCTTGAGTCAAGAACCATTTCAATATTCTTCCTCTTTTTAAACTAATTGAGTTAGAGTTATAGAATGTATTACTTTCAACTTTTAAATAATTTATCTTCTAACCTTGATTATATCTGATGTCCATATACAGTGGATTTGCCTCCAAGTTTTACAAACCCGGATTGATAATTAAATACTTGTGTTAATTTAGTCAATAAATTAGCTCAACAGATGATTTTCTCCAAGTTTTAATTGTTTAAAATATGATTGTTTGAGCAACTCTTTCTCTGGGATAAAGGAGACTGAAAGATATTTTTTCTTGTATATTTGAAGCTCTCCATTATTATAGAAAAGGATTTTTTGCTTGTATATTTTTATGCTCTTTGCCATAGTAATGTCATAGTGTATGAAGTTTTAAATTGTTTGTATTATTTTTATTATATGTTGGATGTGATTTTGATTGAAAATGCTTCTTTTTTATTTATTAATTAAAAAAAAATTATTAGAAAAATTATTGCTTTAAGCCTTGGAATTTACAATCAAAATTAGAAAATGTATTTATATCTAAACTATTTATGAAAAGTTTAATATTGTTTGATTTTCTCTACCATGTCCTTTTTACATATATCTAGAATAATATTATTTGTAGTTTTCGGTTTTTTGTAACATTTTACTACCATAATCAAAATCTATAGAAATAATAATCTAACATTATAATATCTTGAAATGGAGCTAGCCAACTCAAATATAGTATTGCAAATCCCTAGTTAAGTTAGATGAGGAGGCTATGTATTACTTAGTATTGTATCCATATTGGGGTTGCAAGTTCTATGGGTTCAAAAGAACACTTGCAAACAATTTGTTTTCCATATGACCTCTCTTTTTCATAGATAAATTTCATTCTTTTAGCCATTATGGATTTGAGAAAAATACATCCCGATAGGCCAATAAAAAGCCTTAACAATGAATTAAACATGAACAACTATTAAATATGGGTAACCAAGCAGCATCAAAACAAACAACTAAATCACCAAGGCTAGTAGTGATAAATAATAAACATTCTAGGATACTTCAAAATTCCATGTAAATAATTTTTTACCTAAATTCACTAGATGGTGAGGCCCACAGCAACAACTGCAAAAGCAATGCAATATAACCAATCAAACTACATCAACAAAACATATGGTCTTGAATGAGGTTTTGGACTCTTTAAATATAAATGTACACCATGGAAATGTATCTTATATAAAACTTTGATCCATGTGCTTAACCTTAACATTGACACAAATGGAATACAATTTTACTCACTGCTTTATGATAGAAAAATATGCGGATGAGTATTTTCCCACATATCCGAAGTCAAAAGGGATAGATTAAAAAGGGATGCTCCGGTCATCTATAAAAGATAAATTAAAGAAGCATGAAATATTAGTAATGCAAATTAGATATGCGTACCAATTATGTTCATATAACACAACAAATAGATGATTCAATACAAATGTCACATAGAAGTCATATTTATCTGATGGGCCTTCAACTTAAATTATATATCTAGCATTACATTAAGCTATAGGAGATAAATCAAAGAAGCATTTGAATGTAAATTAAACATGTGTAATAATTATGTCCTTTAGTTCAATAAATAGATAACAATTTGCAAATGCCATATCTAAGCTATATTTCATCTAAGTAGCTTTCAATTTAAACTTATATCTAATGTTAAATTATATAAAAGAATAACAGTAATTCAAACTTCAAAATAATATTTAGAGTTAGTATAAAATGTGACATAATTTTCCTGCGTGGAAAAACATAGTTACCGAGAGTTCAAAACTCATGCATTTGAATAGAAAGTGGGTATACGAATGAGCAAGTAGATTTTTTCTAGAAATGAGGAAGTGAAGGTTGATAGAGAGCCATACAAAATTGCAAATTCATACCTTAACAAAATTGTTAGATCCTTTTAAAGAAAACATATTTAATCAACTTTCATTGAAATATATGATAAACTCAACCCAATTTTATGAAAAATAGTATACCATTTTTTACATAATTTCACATAATACAAATAGATCAATATTACTTAAGTATTGTTATAAATATTTAACTACCCATCGAGAGATGGCCAAGTGATTGAGACAGGGCATCATCACAATAAAAAACCAAGTACAAATTGTAGTAATCCTAGAATCATGCTTTACATAAGGTAAAATTGGGGAACTCATGACTTGTACTATAGATAAAAAAACATTTACCCTTACAAAAAAATATATGATAAAAATTGACAAACTACATAAGCTTAAGCTTAAGGGGATATAATCCTTCTTTCCTTCCATATAGATAATGAAAATGATTGTTCCAAGTCTCATGTTGCTTCTCATGTTATTTTATAAACCTTGATTGGAAAGAGAAATAGGAGGGCAGAAACGTTAGAAATATAAAACATAATGAAACACAACGTAAGAAATAGAGAACATAATGAAACACACACATACATATCTCTAGACAATCAACACAATTATTTTCCTAGGAAATCATTATGGGAGACAAGCAACCCTAAAACTTAATGATGCTCTAGACTCCCTTTTCCCTAGGAAATCCTTATGGGAGAAAAACAACACTAAAATGTAAACATGCTCTACTCTCTCTTTTCTGGTATGGAAAATATGTGAGTACAAAGAAAGAGGTAATTTCTCTAGAGTTAGCTAAGACTTTTAGCGTGTAAGGTTGCTATAAAAACTTAACTTCATACATTTTTCTCTCTAACTTCACACTCCTAGTTGTATTTTCAACTATGGAACAAAATACAATAACACAAAATGAAACTCTTATTCCTCCTAGTGGCCAAGTATTTAACATAGCGTGATAGCCAACTAGGTGTAAGATTTGACTCCGTCAACCATTAATGAGGTTTGTGATTTTAGACCTTTTAGAGTCTTGTTAAAATTCCACATGTAGCTAGCTTTCCATGCATGAGTAATGGGGCTAAAATGTCATTCTCTCGTACCATGGTGGTCAACATGATAGGTCAACTTACTAAAGGCATAAATTTTGAATGAACTTCATTTGATGTTTTTCTTGCACCATTGGATATGTCTTTAAGTGTAGAATAATGGTCAAGATTTCGGCACAAGGGGTAATCGTTTGACCCCCAGAAATGTCATTTAATACCTCAAAATTACTCCAAAAGGTTTTAGACCCCAATTCTCCACCCACCATTAAAATGACCCTACAAGTTGATTCTTTCAGTTTTTTCACTCTATAAGCATCAGAATATATGACAAATAATATAATTATCCAATCTATATCATTATTTAATAATTTGTTAAAATTATGAGTAAGATATACATCATGGAATTTAAATAAATAGCGTTAATTCATTGAACACCCTTGTACATTCCTTGTTGATACTTTGAAAGTAATATGTTTTGAAAAATAATTTGTTTATGGATTCTATTTTCCACATTCTCTCAACCATATAAAAAACCTTCTTATAATATTTGAAACCTAAGGTCTTTCCCATACCAAAGTATGTTCTTTTAAAACATGTTTTCTTGGTGATATGGGTGATTTAGAAATGACTAGGAGAGCAAAATTCCTCATTTAATATGTACAATATGTTTGGTTCATGCCACTAAGCCAAGAATTTTAAATTCAACTGAATTTTAATATAACCAACTAAATCCTGCAAAAAAAGAATAAAACATTTTATGTTAGGGTTTTGAATTCAGGCATTGAAACAATACACCATGATATTTCAAATTTAAAACTAATGGTTTGAGTCCTAGGTATCTTAGAATCTTATTTGTTTTCAAAATAAGGATGCACTCCCATTTGATTCTCATGATTAGGTTGTAATCATGAGGCTCTCGCTCAAGAGTGGACCTTCCCAAAATCTTGTGACGTCTTGTCACAAACAAAACCATCAAATTGAAAAACACATCATGCAAGAAACATAGCTCGCTGACATATCATTTTTCTCCTTCAAAGAAAAAAAAATTCACATCATGTGAATATCTCCATGTACTCTTACATATTGGTGTACAAAACCATCAACCAAACACAAGTCGAAAAAACATGCCTCTTCAAACAACTGACTCTCAAGTCAAATAATAGAGCTCATGTACAAATTTCCATATTTTTTGCATTTAAGTGTGTCAACATAACTCTACTTTCAACATATTTCTTAATGCAACATGCACCATACTTTGAGTAAATGCAAAGAAATTCATGAAACATCAAAATACATGCAAGGCCTTAATTGGATAAGAAATCTAACCATCTGTTAGCAAACCATTTCAATGGCGCTTATTTTAGCTGCACTTCATCATGTGAATCATCTTGACCCTCATCGATTATGGAATCCTCTTTTCCATTCTTGTCGTTATCTCTTTCCACCTTCTTCAAATGTTGTGGATGACTTGTTGGATACAAAGTCCAACACTTGTCTACAAGGTGACCTTTCTTATGGCAATGAGTAATAAACAATTGCATCTTATTTTCAACATCATTTTCCTTTTCCAATGGGCCTTTGACTTTTTGCCTCATTTATTTAGAAAGTTTAAATGTGCATGGATATCTTCTTCCAACATCTATAAACATTATGATTATTCAAACCACAAAAGGAACATGTGCAAGTTCTTTTCTATATCTTATGTGAATATTTACCATGTTTATCATAATCAAAAGCAATTTGATTAAAGTAAAATTTATACCTTGAACATTCACCATTGTCGCCTTCTTGAGGAGGTGAATTTGATGAGGTAGTGGCTCCCCTCTGAATACTAGCAATGAATTCAATGACTAGATAGAGCTTTCAACATCCTCTTCTTTTACATTCTCATTAGCTGCATGTTTATTAACATCTTCTTGCAAAGTGGGTGTCAAAATTTTCCATTCATCATGAACACAACCTTCACAAGCTTGAGGTAATGAACACGAAATAAAATTCCTTCTTGGAACAGCTTCATGTGCCTCCTTGGCTTTGGAGCATTCTCCATCATGTTTTCCATAACCAAGACCCAAATAATTAGGCCCTTCCTCAACAACATTTGGCTCAACTATGCCTTGTACTCAACTATGCCTTGTACATGTTTGCCTTTAACCCTTTACTTTCATAGAACATTTTCATCAAAAATTTGGACCTTATTCCTCTAGTGTGTCTCTCAAAAGCACGTACACATTCATTTTGAGAGGAAATTGAAGACATAAACCATTAGCTAATTCTTCTAACTAACCTTGACTAAAATGAACTAAATTGTACTTTGATACCAACTTGATTTGAATATGGACAAACTAGTTTTATCGGGCTATCTCCCTCATTAGTTAAATAAACATGTGTTTAGGATCGGCTAAAGTTAGCCAATTGGGAAGGGGTTTATGTGTCAAGATTTAAGTGTATTTTGTGAGAAATTTATGAGTTAATTAGCTTTTAAAAACTCATGTGTACAAAAAATAAAATGCAAAATTTTTATTTAGGAAAATTTGTTCCCTCAATCCAAATTTCGATCATTGGAATGTATGTAAGTGGAAGAAAGAGGGAATTCACTTTTCAAATTCTAGACCTTGTCTAAACCAAAATAAACTAGAGGTTTGGTTTTCAAATACATTCACTTATTTGGAAAAGTTCTAGCTACCAAAAGTCCATATGCCAATCTACCTCCCAAGAAATCCATTTAGTACACCACTGGTTAGTCTTTTGTCTTCCTATATTATTTATCAACCTCTTCTAGTGATTCTTGAAAGGTGGATACTTAAATCCTTCCTAAAATGAGAAGACATACAAGGTCATTTTAAGTCATTCTTCTATCCAATTATAAAAACCAAGTGAATATTTCTACATATTGATTTCTATCCCATAAACTGTACAATATATGTGGAGTTGCCTCGCCCTAAGCGAGATGTTTAACAAACATAATAATAGAGAAACAATTAGTGATGTCACCAAAAGATGTAGCCTCTTCAAGGTATCATATCCTCTCATCAAGGTCAAGAATCTATTCACCAAAAATGTCCTATGGAAATGATGGTTTAAGAAACAAAACTAGACAAAAACCTTCGGTGAGAACAACAAAATCTAAAACCTCTTCAAGGTCTTCAATCTGCTCGTAAAGTTAAATTGTGTCTTGATCAAGTCCAACAACAAAGAAACATTCAGTGACAACACCAAAATCTACAACTTCTTCAACATCTTCTAAACCATCTTCAAAGTCAATATTGTGTGCATCAAATTCCTCAGCAAGGTCATCAATGGAGTCATCAAAACTACTATTTCAAACTTCAATGCCAAAAGTAAGTCAAAATAATTCAATTTCTCCTCCAAAACCTTCTTCTCTAAGCAAAGCTAGCATGATGTCGTCGAGAAATTCAGTAATTCCACGAGGAAATTCTATCAAAGTTAAAACAAATCCTTTTCATCCATATTTAATGCCTACTTTTTCAGGTGGAACACCTCCAAATTTAAGGACCACAATGCCATAAGATATGTAACTTTACCTAATAGGTGTAGACCTAGAACCCCCAACTTTGTGTGACATGTACAATTGAAGATCTTATATGGTAAGCAGTGTGAGAAGAGAGTCATGGTCACTGAGTTGAGCAAGAGAAATAGTTTGGTATGACAACCTTACTTGTGATAGGTCTAGCTAGAAAACTACCAAATTACATGGTAATGGCATTCAAAATGTGAAAATTCCCATTTCACTGGGAAATAAGATGGTAGAGAAAGTTATAGATGAAAGGAGATATCCATCTATGGTAAAGAAATCAAATATTTCTATCAATTCCACCTTGCAACTCTAGGAGACATTGAATTAAATTTCATCTCAAGACAGGGCTTTGAGAGGACACTCTCAAAGCCAACCTTCGTTATGGATTTGAAACACATGGTAAGTATTAAGACTTAGCAACCTTATTTGCATAATTTTTTCTAGCATGGACCTTAATGTCATAGCCTTCTTTTGCCTAAAATGAATGCAAATTTCCTTGCAATTTGGCTTGCGACATTCATAATTCATGCTCATGGAACATGATTTTGTTGCAATTGTGATAACTGTTGAGAAAAATACTGAGAGGGGAGGGGTGAATCAGTATTTTGGGCTGAACAATTTTTCTTTCCTTTCTCATAAAACCATATGTTACAGTATAACATCCAACATGTATATCCAGATATCTTATTATGTCATTACTTAGAGTATTGCATCATTGAGCATGAACATAAATAATAGAACAAATCATCAAACATAAACCACACATATGAACACTAGGATTTAAGGTGGAAACCCAATTCGGGAGAAAACCACCGCTGCTGTAATCTCAGTCTTCAATATTTATTATAAAGAAAAACTTTTTACAATATATATGTTGGTGCAGTCTTATACCAGCACGCAGGCACCCACCTGCAGAAAGCTACAACCTTCTCTCGTTTACCAGCCACCACTGGAAGGGAGCTGCTACTCCCTGCTCTCGTTTACCAGCTACCACTGGAAGGGAGCTACAATCCCCTCTCTCGTTTACCAGCTACCACTGGAAGGGAGCTACAACCCCTTGTCTCTGAAGGCTTTGAATCTCAGCACTACTGCAGACCATGTTTCATCAATTTTCATACTGGATACACCACTTTCCATACCACAAACCTTGTCGGTCACCAGATTTATGTATTTTCTGTATACGCACACTAGTTATTCATGATTTCGTCCATCATTCAAATCAGAGATTTATCATCGCCAGATCATTACATTCATGGGTGCATCGTGGTGTCAGATTTTTTAGTTAAGAAAAGAGCTCACCCACACAGATATTCTTTTTAGAAATTTTATTCACCACCCTTGCAATACACCCCAGCCATTCTCTATTTTTCTTCTCCTTATATAGTTTTGTCTTTATTAAAACCATGAGTCAAAACCATTCAATTACTAATGGTATTCCTGGACGGTATTTCCTTTAGCCCCCTTACGTTCCTTTTTTATTTCTTTTTAATTTATTTATCAATTTGACGAACTTGATAAATAAATATTTTAAACAAGACTTTGGGATTAAAGTTAACCCTTCGCATTTTAACGCTTTCGAATAATATGGTAAAACTTTGACCCCAGGCTCACAAATATAGTCAGTAGCCAATCAAATACGTGCATGGTACCATAGGTAAACTTTGCGCAAGTCCAGCATCAGATCACCATTAGATTAGCAAGCTTCCAGATCAACGGCGCATATGAAAATTACTCGACTTCCGATGCCGAATGTTAACATGCGATGGTCCGTCGTACCTGTGTTAAACTTTTCACACCTTCAACAAATGATGACCGTCCAATGACCCCTTCCCAGATCAATAGCGCTCAACGATATCGCTGGGCATCCTGGGTCGAAATATAACACGCGATGGCGCATAGTGAAAATTGGTTTTGTGACGTCGTACAAGGATGCATGTCAAGTACTCTATGGGATCGCTCCTCAACCAGGAAATACCGCATGCTCTGCATAGGTGGTGCGATGAAAACCATAAACCGCTTTCACTATTTATTCCGCACGAAATTCTTTAAAGCGTAATTTTGATTTAATTGATCTTCCTCCGTGATTATGTTAATGTATGAAACTCAGGTTATATATATAATGTGCCCTGTACATACAAAACCTGTTCGTGGCTCACTGTACCGTGGCCTTTAGCAACCCGATATCGTATACAACTTCACAAATCTCCTCCTTTCATAGAATCTAGATGTTCTGAGTAACACACTCATGCTTTCATAGTTCAAGCTGTCTATACGAGAAAAATCCCATTTGTCACATGATTTCACAAATTTCCACAGGAAGTCAAATACTCTGCTGAATATATAAGTCATGAAGAATATAGAACCAATCCCTTATCACCATATACGAATGAATAACTCATTCTTCTCAATTTTCCAGGTTTTCTATCACCTCCGTCTCTAGACAACTCTGCTTCAATTCACTGTTTGAATCTATTCCTTGACCGACACTGCTCTATGTAGTTGCACTCTTCCTCTGTTTCATCTGCTGCCTCAAGGATAGTTTAAGTGCTGCTCCTGTCTTTTTCCAATTCCTTTGCCATCAATGACAACATTTCCAACAATCTGCCCCTTTGGCATTGATGGCAATACTCTTCCTCTGATGGCCTTATAGAAGCCCTTTGTTGCTTTTCCTCCCCCTTTGACATCAATGGAAAAGAGTTTGATAATACCATACTCCCCCTGAGATCATGCTGCATAATATAACAAGATGACTTATAAATGCCAATAAATGCATCCTTTTTCATATGACCAATGCTCCCCCTTAGCCTGAGCATTCAGAGAAGCCCAACAACCAATTTAATCTTTTGTATTTAAGTAGACCTGATCCTCTGCATGGAAGAGACTACTCCTAGCTTCTGTCTGAGATATTCGAACGCTTCCCTGGGTAGAGGTTTGGTAAATATATCAACAACTTGTTCTTTGGAGGAAACATACTCCAATTTCACCTTTTGTTCTAGCACTTGTTCACGTAAGAAGCGATACTTGATGGGAATGTGCTTGGTCTTGGATTGCATAACAGGATTCTTTGAGATACTGATGGCACTTGTATTATCACACATAATGGAGATAGGCGGTGAACATTTGATTTGAAAGTCTTGTAGGGTTTGCATCATCCAGAGAAGTTGAGTGCAACATGATGCTGCAACCACATATTCTGCTTCTGCTGTAGATAAGGCAATGGAGCTTTGCTTCTTGCTAAACCAAGATATTAACCGGGGCCCCATAAATAATGCACCACCACTAGTGCTTTTCCGATCATCAACACTTCCAACCCAATCTACATCAATGTATGCATGAAGAGTAAGATCAGCATTCTTTGGATACCATAGTCCAAAGTCTTGAGTTCCTTGTAGATATTTGAATATTCTTTTCACGGCCTGAAGATCAAACTCTTTTGGATTAGCTTGGAATCGTCCAACAATCCCAACTGCATGCATGATGTCTGGTCTTGTCCCAGTGAGATAAAGTAGACTTCCTATCATAGATCTGTATTCTGGTTGATTTACGGTGGGGGAATCATCATTAGAGCTGAGATTACTTCCGGTTATCATTGGTGTACTTACAAGTTTGCAATCTTCCATGCCATACTTCTTCAGGATTTTCTTGAGGTACTTTGCTTATGATAAGAATATACCATCTGTTGCTTGTTGTACTTGCAAGCCAATAAAGAATGTTAGTTCCCCAAGTAAAGAAATTTCAAATTCTTGCTGCATATCAGAAGCAAATTTCTGACTCATAGACTCTTCATTACTTCCAAAAATGATATCATCGACATATACAACCACAATCAACAGTTTGTCATTTTCATTTTTTGTGTATAAGTTTCTATCAGCAGACCCCTTTGATAATCCTTGTTGATGAAGATATTTGTCAAGATAATAGTACAATGCCCTTGGAGCTTGTTTGAGACCATATAGAGCCTTTTTAAGTCTACAAACAAGTTTTTCATCATTTCCCAAAATGAATCCTTCTGGTTGTTCTATATAAACTTCTTCTTCTAGATCACCATTGAGGAAAGCAGATTTAACATCCATTTGATAAACTCTGATTTGTTGGAAGCTTGAAAAAGCAAGAAAAATTTTTATGGCTTCAAGTCTGGCTACAAGAGCAAAGGTTTCTTCAAAGTCTATACCTTCTTTTTGAGCATACCCCTTGCAAACAAGTCTAGCTTTATTTCTGATAACATCCCCATTCTCATTTAACTTGTTTTTGAATACCCATTTAGTTCCAATGACATTTTTGTCATGAGGTCTTGGTACTAAGTCCCAAGTGTGATTCTTTTCAATTTGATCAAGCTCTTCATTCATGGCTTGAATCCAACAATCATCTTTGCCAGCTTGACTAACATTGTGAGGTTCAATAGTGGACAGAAATGCCAGATTTCTAGAAGATCCCATAAGAGTCCTTCTTGTTTGTACACCTGATCCCTTTTCTCCCAAGATTTGAGATTCTGGATGATTCTTTTGAACATATCTGGAGGGAGCCTTTTCAGACAAACCATCTTCGGGTTCTTCACTGGGTTCACTGTTTGTATCATTACTATTTGATGTAGAAGGATATGTGTCATCATCATCTTCATCTGTAGTTTTCTTTTCTTCTTTTGGAGCTGCAGAAGACTCATCAATAACAACATCAATACATTCAACAATCTTCCAAAGTCTTTTATTGTAACATTTATAGGCCCTACTCCTAGAGGAGTATCCAAGAAATATCCCTTCATCTGCTCTGGGTTCAAACTTGCCAAGTTTTTCATCATTATTCTTGATGAAGCATTTGCTTCAAAAAATTCTAAAATTCTTTATAGTGGGAGGATTACCATACCAGAGTTCATATGGAGTTTTATCACTATTTACACGAACATGTGCCTTGTTGAGAATGTTTACTGCTGTATGTGCTGCTTCTCCCCAAAATGTGTCAGGTGTTCTGGAATCATCAAGCATTGCTCTAGCCATTTTTTGAACTGTTCTATTCATTCTTTCTGCAACACCATTTTTTTGTGGAGTGCCAGCTACAGAAAACTGTCTTTTTATGCCATGTTGTTCACAAAATTCAAGGAATTCATCTGAAGTATATTCTCCTCCTCGATCAGATCTGAGACACTTTATTTTTAGATCTAATTCATTCTCAACTAGTGCTTTGAAGATCTGAAACTTCTCAAATGCTTCATCTTTGTGTTTAAGCAACCCAATCCAACACATTCTAGAGAAATCATCAACGAATAAGATATAGTATTCTTTACCACGTGGTGAATTCTTCCTCATAGGTCCGCATATGTCAATATGAATGAGTTCAAGAGGCTTACTTGATGATCCTTCCTTGGCATTAAATTGTACTCTGGTTTGCTTACCGAATTGGCAAGATTTACATATGATATTTTCAGGTAGAGTAATATTGGGAAGATCACGAACAACTTTAAGTCTGCTTGATTTGTTGATTTGAGAGAAGCTCAGATGCCCCAACCTTCTATGCCATAGCCAATTTTCTGAAGATTTACTCAAATAAAATTGTTCTTTGGGGTTCTTCAATATATACAAGTTGTTTGGAGTTCTTTTTCCTTTTATAATTGCTTTACCTGTATCAAGATCACGTACCACACATTCTTTTGAACTAAAGACAACTTCAGTTCCTTGATCACACATTTGACTTACACTTAACAAGTTATGCTTTAATCCATCTACATACATGACATTATTAGCTTTCACCTTTTCTTTTAGAAAAACAGACCCTTTTCCCTTAATGACAGCAGGAGTATCATTTCCAAATGTAACATTATTTTCCTTTTCTAGAGCACTATATGCAAGAAGTTTGTTTTTGTCACCTGTCATGTGTCTTGAGCATCCACTATCAATGTACCATTGGTTTTCTTCATCTTCTGCAAATAACGCTATGCCACAATTTTCAACTTGTAATTCCTTCTTTTTCCATACTTTGGAGCTTGAAGGAACATGTTCTTTTGGCTGAACTTTGCTCCTGCATTCAGATTCTTCATGGCCAAAGTTATTGCAATAAGCACATTCAACTTCATTTTGAAGAGGAGAAAAGTTGTTATAGGTACTCTTCTTTGGTTCAATATCAATCCTTTTCTTTCTTGCTTCTCTTGTCATGATGGTTTTATATGCAACACATTGAACAACTTTATGACCAAAATTGTGACATGAGAAACGTTGTCCATTGAGGAAGAAATTTCTGCGATCATAAAATCTTCTACATGAATTTTCCTGTTGATAGGTGTTTCTTTGAAAGACATTCCTGTTAGTTTTCTTTGAATTGAGATGATCATGCTTTACCTGTAATGATTCTTTATTCCCTTGCTGAGTGGCAGCATGTTGTAAACCAGCTGTAATTACTTTTAGATAATTTGGTGCTGAAGCCTGAGAAGATTCTCCGATATATCCAAGACTTGTCTTTGTAAGAGGATAAAGTTGTACCTTGATAATCTCATCTAAGATTTCAGATCCTTTAGAAAATCTAAGATTCAGAGTTTTTACTTTCTCAAGTTCTTTTCTTAGACTTACTACTTCACATTCTAATTTCTCATTGTGTTTCTCTTTTTATTCAAGCTGATTTTTCATAGTTTCTATGGTTATTTTACTTTCTTCTAAGAAGATTTTGAGTTTATTTTTTTCATCAAGAAAATCGTTGTCTTCTAGAGCATCCACAAAAGTATCCTTTTCTTCTCTAGATTCTTTTTCAAATGCCATGAGAAGTCTAAGATCTTGTTCACATTCTTCTTCACTATCAGATAACTCATCACTGTCTTCATGAGTATAATAACTCTTTTTAGTGCTAAAACGATTCTTATTCCTTTTTGCTACTTCCTTCCCTTTTTTATGTGTTTCTTTATAAGGACACTTAGCAGCATAATGACCAACTCTTCCACAATCAAAACATTTGAAAGGAAGCTTACCTCTGAATCGTCCCGTGCCAAGTTGAAGTTTCTTTACAAAGTTTATCTCATCTTCTTCTGAGATATATCTTGATCCTTCTGTTTTTTGTACTTCCTTCCCTTTTGTAGAAGTTCTAAAGACTACTTCTTTGACTTCAAATGATCCTTCTCTTCTCATTTCATATGCAGTTAGTATGCCATGAAGTTGCACCACAGTAATATTTTGAAGATCTTTCTTTTCTTCAAGAGCTGAAACTTTTGACTCAAATTTTTTCGTTAATGATCTTAAGACTTTCTCAACCAAGGTAGATTCAGTTATAGTTTCTCCCAGATTTCTCATACAATTTACAATATTATCAAGACGTAAGAAGAAATTGGCAATGCTCTCCTCGTTCTCCATTTTTATATTCTCATATTGAATTCTGAGAGTTTGGAGTTTAGCACTTTTTACCGTTGCATCACCTTCATAACCTAGAATGATTTTGTCCCATATTGCCTTTGTTGTATTTAGATGCATGAATTTGACAAATTCTGATTCAGTTAGACTTCCCAACAGAGCATTGACCGCCTTTGCATTTGTTTCATAATTCTTTCTTTCCGTCGGATCCGTTGGTACTGCAGCTGGATATTGATATCCTTGTTCAACAATTTCCCATACATCTGCTCCCAGAGACTGAAGATAGGATCTCATCCTTGTTTTCCAGAAGATTAAATTGTTTCCGTTAAAGAGCGGAGGCCTGATAGATGTTGTTCCATCTTGGTTGCTCATCTTGCTTGATCTTCGTTCTAGCGGCTAAGCTTTTTCAGAAGGACCTGCTCTAATACCAATTGTTGAGAAAAATACTGAGAGGGGAGGGGTGAATCAGTATTTTGGGCTGAAAAAATTTTCTTTCCTTTCTCATAAAACCATATTTTATAGTATAACATCCAACATGTATATCCAGATATCTTATTATGTCATTACTTAGAGTATTGCATCATTGAGCATGAAAAGAAATAACAGAAAAAATCATCAAACATAAACCACACATATGAACACTAGGATTTAAGGTGGAAACCCAATTCGGGAGAAAACCACCGCTGCTGTAATATCAGTCTTCAATATTTATTATAAAGAAAAAAATCTTACAATATATATGCTGGTGCAGTCTTATACCAGCACGCAAGCACCCACCTGCAGAAAGCTACAACCTTCTCTCGTTTACCAGCCACCAATGGAAGGGAGCTACTATTCCCTGATCTCGTTTACCAGCTACCACTGGAAGGGAGCTACAACCCCCTCTCTTCTTTACTAGCTACCACTGGAAGGGAGCTACAAACCCCTGTCTCTGAAGGCTTCGAATCTCAGCACTACTACAGACCACGTTTCATCAATTTTCATACTGGATACACCACTTTCCATACCACAAACCTTGCCGGTCACCAGATTTATGTATTTTCTGCATACTCACACTAGTTCTTCATGATTTCGTCCGTCATTCAAATCAGAGATTTATCATCGTCAAATCATTATATTCATGGGTGCATCGTGGTGTTGGATTTTTCAGTTAAGAACAGAGCTCACCCATACAGATATTCTTTTTAGAAATTTTATTCACCACCCTTGCAATACACCCCAGTCGTTCTCTATTTTTCTTCTCCTTATATAGTTTTTCCTTTATTAAAACCATGAGTCAAAACCATTCAATTACTAATGGTATTCCTGGACGGTATTTCCTTTAGCCCCCTTACGTTCCTTTTTTATTTCTTTTTAATTTTCTTATCAATTTGACGAACTTGATAAATAAATATTTTAAACAGGACTTTGGGATTAAAGTTAACCCTTCGCATTTTAACGCTTTCAAATAATATGGTAAACCTTTGACCCTGGGCTCACAAATATAGTCAATAGCCAATCAAATACGCGCATGGTACTGTAGGTAAACTTCGCACAAGTCCAGCATCCGATCACCGTTAGATTAGCAAGCTTCCAGATCAACGGCGCATATGCAAATTGCTCGACTTCTGATGGCGAATGTTAACGTGCGATGGTCCGTCCTACCTGTGTTAAACTTTGCGCACCTTCAACAAATGATGACCGTCCAATGACCCCTTCCCAGATCAACGGCGATCAACGATATCACTGGGCATCCTGGGTCAAACTATAATGCACGATGGCGCATAGTGAAAAGTGGTTTTGTGACATCGTACAGGGACGCGTGTCAAGTACTCTATGGGATCGATCCTCAACCAGGAAATACCGCTTGCTCCGCATAGGTGGTGCGATGAAAACCATAAACCGCTTTCACTGTTTATTCCGCACGAAATTCTTTAAAGCATAATTTTGATTTAATTGATATTCCTCCGTGATTATGTTAATGTATGAAACTCGGGTTATATATATAATGTGCCCTGTACATACAGAACCCATTCATGCCTCACTGTATCGTGGCCTTTAGCAACCCCATATTGTATACAACTTCACAAATCTCCTCCTTTCACAGAATCTAGATGTTCTGAGTATCACACTCATGCTTTCATAGTTCAAGCTGTCTATACGGGCAAAATCCCATCTGTCACATGATTTCACAAATGTCCACAGGAACTCAAATACTCTGCTGAATATATAATTCATGAAGAATATAGAACCAATCCCTTATCACCATATACGAATGAATAACTCATTCTTCTCAATTTTCCAGGTTTTCTATCACCTCTGTCTCTGGACAACTCTGCTTCAATTCACTGTTTGAATCTGTTCCTTGACCGATACTGCTCTCTATAGTTGCACTCTTCCTCTGTTTCATCTGCTGCCTCAAGGATAGTTTAAGTTTTGCTCCTGTCTTTTGCGAATTCCTTTGCCATCAATGACAACATTTCCAACAATAACATCTGTTATATGCAGAAGCTAATAAAAAATGATCGAAAATGACATTTTTGCTCTGTTTTTTTGAAGATTTAAGGAAAATTACACCAAGTAGCTTCCAACCTCATATGACCATCATGTCAAACTCATCTTAGGATATTGTCCAAGTAAGAGCCACTTAAGCAAGCAATCTAGTATACATGACTCCAATTTCAATTAGCAGCAATGACAGTTCTAAGTATGGTGCAAACATTGCTCCAGATCCTCAATGGGGCATGTTTGATGACAATAATTTGGGGAGTGAGAGAGGGAGATGGTAGGAGAAAAAATTAAAGGAATCCATGTGAAATTTAAAAATATATAACTAATAAGGTGGAAGACATTTGTAACCTAAGAGATAAACCTGTTAGGAAATGGGTGAAGTTGGTATTACACACCCAATTGGACAACCTCGAGGAGAAAACATTTCTCCCACTTTATTTGTTGGCTGTTAAGTCCCTATCTTAATAGTGTAGCCCCTTATTATGTTAGTGTAGCCCCCCTTATTGTTATTATTGTACCCCTGTAACCCCCATATTGTTATTATTGTGCCCTTAGATTATTATTGTTAGGTCGGCTAGGATTACATTGTGGCCCACTAGGATTACATTATGGCCCCATGGACTCCTATATATAGAAAGGAGGTTTTGTAAATTGTATCATCCAAGAATTGTTCATTTATGTAATGTATTGGAGGTTTCCCCCTCGAAGTGGCTTATTTCTAAGGCGTTCATATCTCTTTTCTTCTCTTTTTGGAGCTGGTTACACAACATTTGGTATTAGAGCTTTGGGATTCTAGGGTTTCGCTGCTCCAAACAGGTCATCGTGGCATTTGCGCTATTACTTTTTTTCTACGAAGTTTCAGAAGCTGAAATTTTTAAGGTACGAAGCCGAAATCCTGAGGAAGATTTTCTAAAAATTTCAGAGCCTGGTTCACAATATTTTCGAAGATATGATCTGTGGAAGTTAGGTCTTTTTTCAGGCTCCTAAACAGGTCATCGTGGAATTTGCGCTATAAAATTTTTTCTACGAAGGTTCAGAATCTGAAATTCGTATGGTACAAAGCTGAAATCCTGAGGAAATTTGTCAAAAAATTTCAGAGCTTGGTTCACAATATTTTTGGAGATATAATCTGTGGAAGTTAGTGCTTTTTCAGGCTCCTGAATTGCATCTCAAAGAGGTCATCGTGGGAAAAGTTCAATAACTCTCTCTCTGGGCATCGGATTGGAGTGTCGTAAAAAGTGGCTGAAATTACACAGACTACAGTTTCTTGGCTATCAATTTCAGAGACAAAGGATGAAACAGTGACACGTGGCAAGTCGTACAAGTTCACTCTACTGAACCAGTCCATAATTAGGTCATTGTGGGAGATTGGACACAAATTTGTCTTGGAGAATCCAAATCAGGTCAGACCTGTGGCATTAAAAAGAGAATTCAGAGGGCTACTTCAGTTCTGAATTTCAGATATTTAAGATCCGCAATAACATAAATAATACAATTTCAATATAGAGCTCCTCAAAGCAAGGAAAAGGTGTGTATTGTTTTTTCCGAATTGCATAAGTCTTGTTTGAAGAATCAAGTTGAATTGATTCCAAGGGAATATTAAAGAATTTTTGTCAGAAATGGGTTCTATTATGCCTCCTAAAAATAATTCCATACCCATTAATCCCTCAAAAATCTATACTATGACGCATGAAGAGGAAGAGTTGCGGTATGAGATATCAAAATTACGGTACCAAGCGCAACAAGTTTCGATCTTACGAAGAGCAATTGAAGATGAAATAGACGGTTTAAAAGAAGAAATGGAGGCTAATTTGTATGGTTTGAAGGATCAAATAATAGCAAATATGTATGATAAATTAGTGGAAGATCACATCGAGCATCAACAACAAGTTCTCCAACTCTCAAAGGATAACCCAACCTTGGTGCAGAATCTAATGAAACAACAGGAAGATCAACATGACATCGAAAGAAGTTATGAAGTAGTCATAGAAACAAGAACTCGACAACTACGGAATCGATCAATTTCAGAGTATATCATCAAGTGGAAGAACTTACCCACTGAATATTTCACATGGGAGGATGAGAATTTTATACAAAAGCATCAAGAAATAATCAAGCGTTGAGGACAACACTTGTTTGAAGGAGAGGGGCATGTTAAGTCCCTATATTAATAGTGTAGCCCCTTATTATGTTAGTTTAGCCCCCCTTATTTTTATTATTGTACCCCTGTAACCCCCATATTGTTATTATTGTGCCCTTAAATTATTATTGTTAGGTCGGCTAGGATTACATTGTGGCCCACTAGGATTACATTATGGCCCCATGGACTCCTATATATAGAAAGGAGGTTTTGTAAATTGTATCATCTAAGAATTATTCATTTATGTAATGTATTGGAGGTTTCCCCCTCGAAGTGGCTTATTTATAAGGCGTTCATATCTCTTTTCTTCTATTTTTGGAGCTGGTTACACAACATTGGCATAACCTAGTAAGTGTTATTTACTAGCATGTATTTTGTAAAGGCCTTGACCTAGTTCCCATTCAACTCCATCCACCAGGTTGTAGAGGATTCCAAGCCTAATTTCATGAAAAGTAAGTTGGGGATGATCACATTGACCTGCTTGATGACGTGTCTATGAAGATTAACTACTTTGAACTATTTTTTTTGTGTAGGGAAAGAGACACATTCCCATGTCTGAGCATGAAAACGTTCTTTGATATTGTTAATGCCTCTAGTGTTTACTTCTACAAGTTCTATAGGCAGAGTCTGTAAACGGCCAGGTAGCCTCTGGATCTCATCTTTTATGAAAGGTGACATATCTAGTAAATTCCCCTACAGTCAATCTCTGGAATGGATCTAAATAGAAGTTTTTCATTTTAATATCCATAAAACACAACTTTAAGGTAAACTATGTACATGTGTCGTTTATCCCACAAACTAAAGTGTATAAGTGGTAAATTTTATACCAAGTGTGCTCCCACCATGTAAAGCGCAATTTGGTGAACTTATCATTTTTATAATTTCTTTTTCGATTAAATTTAGTTTCACACATGATCAATTATTGCTTTGAAAGTTTTGTTCTACATAATTTGTGTACACTAAATTACAAATTGATTTTTTGAAATATATTTTGTGTAAATGTCGACCAATAGATATATATCATGGAGGATGAATGACGAAGATTAGTCGAATCCCATATGGAGGTTCAGGGATCGGGGGATTTTCACGGTATTTAAATAGAATCTTAAATCTCCATACATGTGTGTACATATGGAATTGATTTTTTATTAACTTTGTGAGTTAAATTAGTTGTTAATAAGTTTCATATTTTAATTTTTAGGAGGTAAGAGGAGAAGGGTTTCTACTTCATCCATGGAGCGTGGCCATGGTTCAACCGATCGAGGTATCAGTGGTAGCAAGTTGCGTGAAGGGGGTGATATTTATTCCCCCGAAGGCCAATCAACGGCTGCTGATTCTCAACAGGGTCATTTTGGGTCTGGTTCCCAGCAGCGTCATTCTGGGTCTGGTTCTCAGCAGGGTCATGTTGGAGAAGATGTTAACCAACAACATCAAGGTTGCCATCAATTTCAATATTTTTTCATTAAATTTATACAATTTTTTTTACACGTGTTTTTTCTAATCTACGAAATTTTATATATATTGATGCAGAGGCCAAAAATGTTCAAACTAGTGGTCAAAATAGATGCAGGGCAGCCCGCTACATTCAAGAAGAAGGCTTTCAACCCAGCACAACTTATCCGGCCGAGATTAGTGATATACCATGGGAAACCAACATGGCAGAATGCACCTTACAAAGGTGTGAAAGACTTCATGCAAAATTGCAAAGAGATCTCGTGGCTTTGTCTCTACCTGTTGAGCGTCGACAAAGCCTTGAAATAGTTACACATTCATTGGGTAAAATGGTAAATTTGTACAGAAATCTTGGGCCAACGACTGATTCATTTGTAGAAATGATGAGAAAGAGAAAAGAAACAGTGATGGGTCCCGATAAATGGGAGGATGTAAAACAAAAAGTTACAAAAGAAGTGGCCAAGTCAATGTTTAATTATAAGGAAGGGCCAAAAAGAAAAATGTTGAAGGTGCAGTATTTCAAGCACCCAGACAAAGCTCGTTATTTGTATGATAGGCATCTTGCAGCCTATGGAAGGCTTCCATGGAACAATGAGGTTCCTGTTTATTTTGCACAAATGTTTTATGCAGAATTTTTTTTGGGTATGAAACCCAACTACAATGACCTTCCTTCAAAATTTTTTGGCCCGGGGAAAGGTTGATTATATGACCGTAAGGGCGCTAAGCGAGATGTGGAGTTGCCTCGCCCTGAGCCGCCATTTGGTGAGTCGACCGTTTCGAGTCGAAACTCTACGATCAGAGATGGATGCGACTTCTCAAATAAGTCAAGAAGCAAGGGATGTTATGATCAACAATGTTCATAGCAGATTGAGTGGAGTCGATCTTTGTTTAATCGACAAAGAGCACGTGAAAATGCACGTGCCAATTTTTTTTATTGTACAGATGAGGAGATTTACAACATGAATGTTGAAGATCTCTGAACATATGCAATAAATTGTCGCAATGGTTTGCAAGACCTAATTTTTCATGAGGAAGAGGGCACCAGAACGGTATGTGTTAGTGACCTTAGGGTTTGAAATTATTTTTACATATACATGTGTACAATTTGTAATAAATACATGTGTATGTACATGTATACATTTATTTGTATGTGTACATTAATCTAAAAAAAATGTATGATTATATGTTAAAACACCATTTGCAGTTCTTAGGCATGATGCATGACGAAAATGTTAACATCACGTTCAGGACCTCTGGTTCAAACAATGCAGATGGGTCTAACCATCATGATATGTTGGCAAATGTTAGTGTTTTTTAAGTGACTCTAAAATAAATAATTGTTGCCACACATGTACATGTATGTATATATATAATTTGATAAAATGTTTTAACAGGTACCGATTCCGTCTGATGTTTTTGGGATGGAGGTACCTTCTTCTTCCTTGGGAGATGTACCTTCTACTTCCTTGGGAGATGAGCCACAAGTATGGACAATTTTTCACAAGTTTAAAATTTATGTTTAATATATATATATATATATATATATATATATATTCTACCTCAAAAAGTTCCATTAAAAATTGAGATATATATATATATATAGAGAGAGAGAGAGAGAGAGATCTATATTTTGAGTTATTTAAAATTTTTTGAATTTAGGTTCCTATAGAAGATTTCTTTAATTCGCGGACTCTAGCGACGGAGATAGGAACATCCACAACATTTGAACAAGTTGTCTTTAGTTCCTTTTTTTAATATTATTGAAAATAAGTTTATATATGTACACGTGCATTTTCATTTGAAAGTTTTTAATATATATATATATATATATATAACTGTACATGTATATTGTACAGTTTACCACTGCAGATGTTCCTATGGGAGAACTTGTTCATCAAATGGAGAGGGAACCTTATGAGGTATTGCATGATTTTTTTTTTATATTTTGTTTTTTACATGAAGTTCTAGATATATATATTCTCATTCATTTTTAAAACATCAAATTTTAATGTTCAAGTACATGTGCATTTTGTATGTAGGTTTCCATTCACATGATAGGGCGCGGACTGATACCCTATTAGGGAAGACGTTAGATCTGTCTCCATTTGATGGACATGATTTACATTAGATTTGATTTCAAAATTTAGATGGTTTTAAAATTTGTTAAACTTGATACAGTTTTATACTTGTGAGATTTACAATTTTTGGACATATTTTATTACATTGTTAATATAATTTGTTTTATTTAATTTTTGGATGGTTTTAGTACTTTTGGCATGTGAATGTGAAGTAATGTTGTCATCTATAAATTAATTTTGTCATCTGAACTACATTTGGCATGTTATGTAATGACATGTGTTATAATTTGTTTTGTTTTTAAAATTTAAGTTTTGGATGCTTGGAGTACATTTTGCATGTGAAGTAATGTTGTAATCTATATTTTTTTGTTAAATTAAAAGTTAAAAGTTTTGGATGGTTTCAATCTACATTTGGCATGTGATATTTAATGTTAAATGTTTTTGTTGGATAGTTGAATTATAATTAGCATGGCATGTGAAGTTTTTAAAACTCAAGTTTTGGATGGTTTCAATCTACATTTTGCATGTGATATTTAATGAACTTTAAATGTTTAATGTTTTAATGTTGCACAATATATAATCAAAATGTTTTTAAAACTTAAAGTTTTGGATGGTTTCAATCTACATTTGCACATGTGGTATATAATGTTAAATGTTTCTATTGGATCTAGTTGAACTATAATTGACATGGCATGTGAAGTAACGATCTATATATAATTTAAAGTTTTTTAAACTCAAGTTTTGAACGGTTTCAATCTACATTTCGCATGTGATGTTTAATGTTTTAATGTTGCACGATATATTATCAAAAAAATTTAAAATTTTAAAGTTTTGGATGGTTTCAATCTACATTTGGCACATGTGGTATATAATGTTAAATGATTCTATTGGATAGTTGTTCACTACAATTGGCATGGCATGTCAAGTAATGTTGCACAAATCCCTTTTGGATGGTTGAAGTACATTTGTAATTTTAAGATTGCTTTTGATCTCTCCATGTAGTTTTGTTTGAATGAAAAAAATTCCAATAGGAAGAACATAGCTTTTCAATGCAACTGACCATGTATCAATTGAGCTCTAATTGAAAAAAGAGTTTAAAGAAGTAGATATATGTACAAATTATCCCTTTAATTTTGATTGGAAATATAAGTAGATAGTACATATAGATGTTTGTTGAATTTGGGTCAATGTCATTAATGCACTCAAATAGGTAGCCTTGTCGATTTATTTACATTGTTGAAACTTTTTACCAAAAAATCCAACTAGTTTTTCATCAATGCACATAGAAAAACTACTTGGAACAATTAATTGTGCATTCTAGAACATATCTATCCAAGACAAGTAAAATTTTTCATTAATGCACATTGAACATATCCGACCATTGGACAAGCAGATTTTGTACTAGATTTTCAATCAGGATTAGAGATGTGGGTCAAATCCCACCAAAAGTCGGAGAAGTGCTCCAAGTCTCTTGTCTGAAAGGAATTTTCGTATAAAACTATACTGCAGATGATTTATTTACATTGTGTCCATACTTTTTACCAGAAAATCCAACTAGTTTTTCATCAATGCACATAGAAAAACTAGTTCCAGTTAATTGCATTCTAGAACATATATATTGAGTACGTAAATAATTTTTCATCAATGCACATAGTAAAACTAGAAAAATTAATTTCATTCTAGAACATATATATATATATATATAACATTTTTCATCAATGCACATGTATAGAAAAACTACTTTCAATTGATACTAGAGCACGTGCTTGTACCCAAACAATTTGAACATGTGCAAACACTTGCACAAATAACATAAGCAGCTTAATTTTTAGTTGAGTAATGGAAGTTCTAAAACATTTTTAATCCAAAGATAATAAATTGTTGGACAATTCACTCAAAAAAATTCTAATGGAATTCCATCCTCAATAATCCGTTCATGATCGGATTTTGACATTTTCCATCTCTTAATTTTCGATTTTTTCTTTGATTGAACTTCTATCAACTTTATGCGTGCTGCACACACCAAGTGACTATATTGAAAACTTATGGAATCAGGTTCATAGTCTTCAAAGCAAACAAAGTATCCAGTTTGATGAATTTGTCTGAAAAAATAACCTTTCAGTATAATAGACCCTCTGTCATACTGAAATCCGTGATCATTGTAGTTTTGTAATAATTTCATTTTTCGTTCAATGCATTGCATCAAATAATACTTCACATTTTCATCATTGTCAATAGGTGCAATTACAGCGAAAACATCTCCTGCACAATAAAATAAATTTAACAAAATTATGCATATTTAAATTTATTTCTAGATCTTTAAATCATTAGAAAGTAATTCAAATGTTACCTTCTCTAACAAGATCAGAAACTCAATCACCATCGGATGATATTGTAGTTTCCTCTGATTGCATTTCTTCAAACATTGCAATAGACATTTTTCCCTTTGTATCTAGCTTTGTATGTTTCCAATTGTTCACATACATTTTTTTTTCACAAACATCATTGGATTTTGTGTTGTCTATGCAAACATCACAAAAACAAGAATCTTTTCTTTTATCCAATGCAAACACATTTCTGGACGACTTTGTTTGAATTGAATGCAATTTTTGAGTCCCTTTTATTGTTTCAACATCATTTCCAATTGATCTATCTACGTCTTCGATTCCAATATGCCAGAAAAACCTTTATATGGAAAATTAGAAAAAGAATTTGTAAATATGATATCAAAATACAATCAAAGATAATCATTGCATGATAAATGTACAATGTTTAAAATTAGATTTCCAATATAAATTAAATTGAATGTACCTTCACACTTCTCTTGATGGGTTTCTCTCATGGCTTAGAGCAGCGATGTAACATTGAACAACTTCTTCAGCGTTCACAAGTCGGCTTGCAGAGTGGTTCATTTGATATCTTCGAAGTACTCGTCTTATGCATGCTCCTGCACCGTCATGTTCTCCTTTTCCATGGCCAGTCTCAAAGAAATTCCAACAATGTTTAATGCAGGTTTTCTTATGAAGACAACACAACCAAAAGAATGATCGTGCATATTTGAATTGACCTACGCATCCGTCGGACCATATCCAATGTTCATTGAATGTTATTCCACGATTTTTCAATGAATCATAATTTTTTCCAAAACAATGTTGTACAAAACATGTATCATGTGTACGATCGTCACTGATATAAAAGTGATATTCTTTAATGATATGTCGATTTTCACTCGTGCTTTCTATATGATCGACATTTTTTTCAGCATGTCTATATAGAATATGGACGAGCATGGAGACTTGGTCAAAATGATAGTATTCACTCTGAATTTCTTTTTGTGGAACAAATGTGTAGTTTTCTGCAAAATCAATTACTGACAAAATGGTCCCTGGTGGAAAAAATTCACGAGATTTTTTGAATTGCAATTCTTGCCATCGAGCTCTATGGGAATTCTTGGTGTATTTGTAAATTTCTGCCTCAAAATTTCTCAAAAAGTCTATCAGAAAAATTTCGTCTTCTAGTAATTCAATTCTTTTAACACTATTTGCACCTTGAATCAATGTATTGATATATTCATATCTCTTCCATTTCACTTTCATGTTGGACAATGATTGATCATTTATATCAATACGATATTTGTTTTGAAATTTAGTCAAATTTCCACAATCATCGCATTTTTTACCACCAACACATTTCTTTTTGTAAAATAGTCCATCGCTTTCTCTTTCACATAGAATTTGAGATATGAAATCACGGATAGTGGAAGGAGGAGGTGAATCCTTCCATAATGTTCTATCGAAATCAAGGAATGTGTCATAATATAACTCAAATTCCACATGATAACGGCAACAACAAGTGTCGCGTACAATGATAGGTTTTACATACCATGGTTTTTGTTGAACAAAAGCACTGAGTGAAACATGAATTTGACGATTCTCTTCTTTGAACTTGTTGAATAACTCTATCTGAGTGGTTTCCAAGAGATGTTTTTCATGTTCTTCATACTGATTTTGTGCTATTCTTCTTCGCATCACATGCCTTGCAGTTGGTGAAACACGCGAATTGTTCTTCCAATATTCATATATTATTTTTTTAACATTTTCTCCAAGTCTATCTTTGTATGGTTGCCTACAAATAGCTCTCCAACAAGTGAGTTCATCATTTACATCTATTTGCAACCGAAATTTCTGATGTTTGTGCAAATTTTTTCACGAGGTTCCCAGTGCTCGTGCCATAGATGTTACCAAATGATTCTCTTGAGTACTTGAGGAAACCATTGTCATATGTATTCCTCTACATACAATTGAAACATCTTTCTCTCTAGATCTCTTAATTGACTTTATAGCACTACTCATATTTTTTATCACCTCTTCCTTCATTTTTTTATCTTTGGTTGATTTTCGAATACCCAATAGTGTCGTAGCTTCTTTTAATTTCCTTAATGATAGGATACCTTTCAACATTTGAGCCTGAACTGTCACCCACTCATTTAAGAAATACTTTCAAAAAATGCAGCTAACACGATATCGTATAACATGGTCAGGTCTTTTATCTCCATATGTGTGAGTGTCAAAATTTTCTAACATCTCATTATCGATAGTGATTTCATCTGTACATATTCGAAAAAATAGTACATATTCAATAAATAACTAAATTAATAAATATATCTAAAATTTCAAATATTTTTCAAATTAGTTCATCAAATAAAAATTAAGCTTCACATTTTACATTAGGAAAATTTTAAATATATCAATAGATCATAATATTTACATTTACATACATGCTTCAATTTCTGCTTGAGGTTGATTTTCTTCTTCAATATTTTGAGGAGTATCTCTGTCTGTTTACATTAAACAAAATATTTTTCAAACTAGTTCATCGAATAAAAATTAAGCTTCACATTTTACATTGGGAAAATTTTAAAAATATATCAATAGATCATAATATTTACATTTACATACCTGCTTCAATTTCTGCTTGAGGTTGATTTTCTTCTTAAATATTTTGAGGAATATCTCTGTCTGTTTACATTAAACAAAATATTTTTCAAACTAGTTCATCAAATAAAAATTAAGCTTCACATTTTACATTAGGAAAATTTTAAATATATCAATAGATCATAATATTTACATTTACATACCTGCTTCAATTTCTGCTTGAGGTTGATTTTCTTCTTCAATATTTTGAGAAATATCTTTGTCTGTTTACATTAAACAAAATATTTTTCAAACTAGTTCATCAAATAAAAATTAAACTTCACATTTTACATTAGGAAAATTTTAAATATATCAATAGATCATAATATTTACATTTACATACCTGCTTCAATTTCTGCTTGAGGTTGATTTTCTTCTTCAATATTTTGAGGAATATCTATGTCTGTTTACATTAAACAAAATATTTTTCAAACTAGTTCATCAAATAAAAATTAAGCTTCACATTTTACATTGGGAAAATTTTAAAAATATATCAATATATCATAATATTTACATTTACATACCTGCTTCAATTTCTACTTGAGGTTGATTTTCCTCTTCAATATTTGAGAGGGCTTCTAACTTTCTTTTGCGAGATTGTCTCGTCTCTTCTCTACGTTCCTCAGGGTCTCTTTTTCGATCATATTTTCTCGCACAATTTCTTCGATTTCCCAAGATAATAGGGTATGAAGTTCAAAAAATTTCCTTCAAAAAATTAGACAATAACTCATTTACAAAAAATATCACAAAAGATTTAATTTAAAAAAATTTAGTTTAAATTTTTTGCAAAAAATACTTACTCCAATCCAAAACACTTACTTTAAAAAATTCGAGAGAAAAATGTCTTATAAAAATGAAACGAAGCTCAAAAGATTTACTTCAACTCAAAACACGTACATACCTCCAAGAAATGTCTTTTGAATGTATGTCCAATAAATTTTTTTAAGTTCAAAACATTTTTTGCCAAAATTAGGCCACCTCCAAGAAATGTCTTCCAAAAAAATTCTTTAAACCCAAAACAATTCTTTGTAAAATCAGTTTGCTTCCAAGAAATGCTCTTAAATCCAAACTTTGAAGAAATTTTTTTGAACCCAAACTAAAATCTTTGTAAAATGAGATGAAATGTGCGAAATGTACGAAAATTGTGAATGATTTCACGGCAATTTCTATTGCTGTGAAATGTGTTTTAGTAGGGGCTCTGCAAAACTTTCCACCCGACGGAAAGTTATACCATAGTTCGGCCGAAATTTTGATTAAAATTTTAGTCGAACTATTAATTCGTTAGATTTAACGAACTGTCAGTGGAAAACATAGTTCGGCCGAACTTAGATTAAAAGTTCGGCCGAACTAACGCGTCACCAATTATGCAAAAACCAGGCTCTGAATACGGTTCTACAAGTTTGGACTGATTAAATTCCATGAAAGGTTGTTAATTAACTGTCAGAACCAAGACAAAAATTTTCAAAATTGAATCTACTTTCAGGAAATATAGCTTTTATGGAATTTCATAAACGTTTACTAATTTTAATTATTTTTCTAATAAAATAGGTGCAAACAATTTTTTAGGGTCATTGTGATTCAGTGAAATCAAAATTTTGTATCTCCCAAAATACATTGTAAAAAAAATTGAAAAAATTATGGGGCATTACATTGGTCCATCGTCTCTAATGGGTAGCTTTTATATTTTTAGTTTATAACTTATATGTTAAGAAATTTTTTGCGACGCGAAACATATCCAAAATACGCAGTTTTTCGTATTGGACCAGTTCAAAAAATTCTAGTAATTATGATATGCATCCATTGGCTTTGTAAATATGACGAAACCAAAGTAGAATCTGTTTAGATTGTTGTAACACATTTTTTTTCTCAAAAACACAAATTTTCAATGAATACAACATTGCGTCATAACATGACTTCTTATGAATCCTTTGATTGTTAAGAAACACACACTCAAAGAAACGCTAAGTTGACATATCAAATCTACATAAAAAAATTTCAAAAAATAAGTAATAGACAGCTAACAAAAATTCTCACAACTTTTATTTCTATCGCAAAATGAAATTCTACACAGAAAAATTGTTATAGTTTGCAGAAAGTTGAAGAACCGAAAAAAATGAAATTTTTTTCTCAAAAAAGGGCAAAAAGTGTAACCCAGCTTCACATTTTCACCCTTTGGCAACAGGGGAGAAGGTTTCAGTATAGTCAATGCCTTCAACTTGTGAAAATCCTTTAGCAACAAGACGAGCTTTATGTCTATCCACTTTTCCATCTAGTCCAAACTTGGTTTTGTAAACCCATCTGCATTTGACAAGTTTTCTTCCTTTTGGAAGAGGAACAAGATCCCAAGTATTGTTTGCCAATAAGGAACAATACTCTTCATTCATAGCTTCATCCCAACCTGGATGACCAGAGGCTTCTTCAAAGGTTTCTGGATCAATTTTTTCTGGAACTTGAGCCAATAAGGAAGAGGCACTTTCGAACTGTGAACGTGTACATCGTCGATCTAGAGGTTTCACCTACAAGAGAACCTGCTGCATCCCGAGTAGAGCAGACCCATCTTAGAAGCAGTGGAGTATAAGGAACAATTTCAAGAGGTGGAGGAGGATTTTCATCCTCGCTGTCATCATCTGAACTAGAAGGAATGATATTAAAAATAGAAGAGAGAAAGAGATGTGGCACATATGCCGAATCAAGCTCGCAGGCCAAAGGTGGCACACTTGCCGAACTAGGCTCGCAGGCCGATATATTTTCATCAAATTTTACATCTCTTCTAATGATAATATTTTTGGATTTTGGTTGAAGAAGTCTATATCCTTTGACATCTTCAGAATATCCAAAAAAATACCTTTTTCACTCTTAGGTTCTAAGGCTTTATGTTTCGCATCTGGAATATGAACCCAAGCATCACTTCCAAAAACACGAAAGTGACTTACATCTGTTTTGATTGAGCTCCAAGCTTCTTCTGGAGTTATATTCTTTAAAAGCTTAGTAGGAGTGCAATTTAATATGTAATTTGCACGGTTAATGGCTTCTACCCAAAAATCGAGACCAAGCCCTTTAGATTGAAGCATACAATTAGCAATTTCTTTTAAGGTGCGATTATTCCTTTTAGCTACACCATTTTGTTGTGGAGTATATGGAACAGTATGTTGCAATTGAATGCCATGCTCAGTGCAGAAGTTGATAAATTTGTTGTTAACATATTCTCCACCATTATCTGATCTTAACTTAAGAATTTGATGTCCAGATTGTTTCTCAACAAAGACCTTAAAGGCCAAGAACATATTAAAAACATCACTCTTGAGTTTTAAGAAATATACCCAAGTGCGTCTGGAAAAATCATCAATGAAAGTTAAGAATTACTTGCAACTAGAGAAAGAAACAACAGGAAGTGGACCACATAAATCACTGTGCACAAGCTGAAAAGGGGTTGAAGCATGCCAAGAGGCACGTTTGTCAAAACTATCTCGATGATGTTTTTCGAGTACACATCCGGAGCAAACACCATCTCGGCAAGATACCATAGGAAGGCCCGTCACCATATTTTACTTACATAGAGTTTGAAGAGAGTGATAGTTTAAGTGACCAAATCGCTCATGCCAAAGTTTGCTCACATCATCATTATGAGCAACAAAAACAGAGGGAAGAGAAGATGACCCAAAGTTGTCAAACTTATACAACCTTGTGGAATCATCAGCAATGCCAGTAGCTAAAATATGTTTAGGATCTTTGAGGTCCTTGATTACAACATCATGAGGTGAGAATTATACTATTTTCCCTTCACCTGAATGAGTTATCTGATAAACAGATAGAAGGTTGCATGACAAGGTAGGAACACATAGTACATCATTAAACTAACCATTATCTAGATGAGTGGTTCTAGATCCTACAAAACTAAGAGATCTATCATCACTAACATAAATATGTTTGGTGTTACAATCATTTAAAGAAGAAAACATGGATTTATTTTTAGCCATGTGGTAAGAAGCTCCAAAATCAATGAGCCATTCATGAGAAAGAGAAGAAGAAAATACATTTAATGCATAAATAGATCTTGATGCTTAACAACTACAAGCAGAAAGTGCCATGCCTGAAGATGAAGGTGAAGAGTGCTCCAAATTGATGTTGTGCTTCTTCATTGCTGCTTCTAAGGATTCCATCTTCTTAAAACATTCAGACTCTATATGGCCATCTCGATTGAAAAAGTTGCAATGTCTATCTGTCTTCTTCCCTTTGTTTTGATTTGCCTTATTATTTTGGTGATTTGATTTTTCAATTTGCGGCTGAAATTGCTCAGGGCCCTTATTTGGTTTAGGACCATATTTTTTACAATACTGCTTCTTGGGATTATTTTGATATGGTTGTTGTTGGGTTGCTAAGGCTTTCTTAGAAGCATTTTCAGCAGTGATAAGACAAAGGTGTAAATTTTTTTCTTGTTCTCTTATCAAAGAATCGTAGAAGGCATCAAAACAGGGATTATTGTAGGTGGTTCTTGAAGAAATGATGGCTTCTCTGATGGAATGGAAGGCGGAATCAAATACAGAGTATGCAGGGCCAAGCTTAGCAATAATTCAATAGATGAGGCTACCATCGTCCTTTTTGATCTTACAACCTTCTAAAAGAATTCTGAGGATCTTAAATTTGGACAAAAAATCTTCAATGGAGGAGAAATTATTGGGCTCCAAAGTAAGCAACTCATTTTCAAGCTGGTGGGCCCTGATTTGATTTTGAATACCAAAAACAATTTTTAGCTTTTCCAGGGCTTCATCAAGGGTGTCAATGTCAAGGATATGAAATCGAAGATCTTGAGCAATGGGCATTCCTATCAACCCTTGTGCTTGATCTTGTTTATTTTCCTATTTAGCAGCTTTATCATATTAGAACGTTTAGTTTCTTGTCCTATGGATATTCTATAAAGCCCTTTACTTCTAAGTATATCTACCATGTGAGGTAACCATTGGAAATAATTGGTGCTGTTAAGAATAATCGGGCATGCACTTTCCATTTTTTTTTTTTAAATGAAGTTGAGAAAAGCTGAAACTAACTACTCCAATGGAAAGATCTCGAAAAATTAGGTTGTTTAAAAAAAAAACGGCTCGAAAAACGGTTTTCGGATGAAGAAGTTATGCCTTTTGAAAAATTTGAGTTGTAGATGCCGAATAGTTACGGGAACGGGATGAAGTGTGCCTTTTTAAAAAACAATTCCGCCCCTTTTAACAAAAACTTTTTACAAAAAAAGCTTGAGAAGGAGACTTGAACCTAAGACCTCTATTCTCATAAACTAACCCCTCACCAAGTGAGATAGTAAAAGGATCACGTTATTGTATGAAAGGAGGAAGGTTTTTTTTTTTTTTTTTTTACTCTTACCATGGTGATGGCATGAGCCATGGAGGCCAACAATCTAATCTCCTTCCTCATTTATACCTTCAAACCTTTCATGTGCTAAACCCTCCTGGGCCAATAGCCAACTCTATTTTTGTGGCTCTGATTCAGATCATCTACTGCTCGATCAAAACACGTGTGAGTATAAACAGAATAAAAGGCAATCGTTGCACCAGTAAAAGGAAATCTGTCGTTATTTTCATGCCACTTAAAAAATCCATTTGTCATTGAATGCTATCCTACTAAAATGTTCACCTTCACTCACTTATTACTGACTCCTTTTATCACATTTTGACTTTAGGTGTGGGTTCCTACTACACCCTTGCAATCATTGAAAAGGCACATGCACTGCACTAGTAATCAATGCCCAATTACATCAAACGACAATTAATTCAGATAAATTACTTCATATTTATGTGACCAAACTTCTTCATTTAATCTCATTTAATCATTCACATGCATTGTATTAGTAATCAATGGGAAATTACATCTAAAGACATTTAATTCAAATAAATTACTTGATAGATCTATACCTATGAGACCAAATTTCCTCACTTAACCGTTGGATCATATTTTTTAAATTAAATTTTATATAGGAATATGTATGTTTGAGAACTATTCCAAAGACAATTTCTTCAGTAAAAGAAATCATATAATAACCCTTAAAAAAAATTATTAGTATAACACTAGCCTCAGAGTCTAACCAAGTAATTAGCTCAGATATTGCATTGATAGGTACTACACCTTTGCATTCATTGAAAAGGCATGTGCACAGCACTGGTAATCAATGTGCAAGCAATGATAAATTACTTACACTTATGGAGATCAAACTTCCCCATTTAAAATGCAGAATAAAATGTTATAATTCATTTTTTTTAATTTTGAGGTTTTTAGATTATGTCATTTATTCAATTGTAATTAGTAAAAAAATGTTGAAATTTGCAAAATCCAAGTATTTGAAAGGTTTTTTTTTCAAGATATTAAATTTTTTTTTGTACATTTAAAATAATAAAAAATATAATTTTATCCAATATTGTATCATAAAATTTGAACTGAAAAACCAAAACATAAAATAATTATACATTTCAATTACACAACATCACAATATTATTAAAAATAAACAATTGTAATATGTAGCGTTGTTGCTTAGTACATGTCTTTTATGCAAAAAAAGTAAGAAATTATTATAACTAAGATAAAACGAATCCTAAGGTATTTCAAAAAAGAAATAGACAATAAATAGAAAATAATAATAATATTATTTTGTAAATTAATTGGTCTCATAAAGATATTGGATGTCTGTTTGTATTTTTTTGATTACTTGTAGTTGAAGGGTTGTCCTGGTTGCCAATTGCGCTAGTTCACATATACAATAATGTTTAATAAGATTAAATTTAGTTGATGGAATTTTTAAAAAGGTAGAAGAATTCTTTGATTTGCTTTAAAATTTTATTTATATATTTGATTTTTTTTTAATAAATCCAATCATAAATCATTATGATTTTTTATGAGCTTAAAGGTTTAGAAGTTGGTATTGTAACAAATATTTTTAAATTATGATTTAGGTGTTTATGGAATATCTATAATAATAAATAAATAGACAAATTTTAGTTGAACTATTGGATGTTTTGGCCCTTTTAGAGGTACATTTCTTTAAAACAATTGTCTTATATATAACATTAAATTGTAATCAAAATAACATAAAAGATATTTTCTGATTTCATTGGAGATATCAACAAGTGAATTTGATCAACCAACTTAATACGTGATTAAGTACTTAATAAATTTGCAATTGATTTTTAGTATATTAAAAAATATTTTTTCAAAAATATCATAAAAGAAATTGGGTTCATTTGTAACAACAATTTTCTATATGATTACTAATTATATAATTCCAATGGGGTGGCAGTAGGAGGAGGGATTCTCATTAATCTCGATGGAAACATTGAAGTCATATATGCTTGGGGCTTGGGAAGAAATACAAATAATCTAGTTGAGGCTTATGGGTTGTTCCTTGAGCTCGCTCTGGCTCAAAAAAAGGGCACCAAAGAAATACATATTCTAGGGGAATCCTTGCTGATAATAAAATACATGAGATACAAGTCAGAAAAGCAAAACATGATTCTACACCAAATTATAAAGTGATCCCAAGGCATGATTTCTCTCTTCGATCATGTGACATTTTTCCACATCTTAAGAGGGAATAACCATGAAGTGGATAGGCAAGCAAATTTGGCCTATTAGATGAATAAGGAAAGAAGTAATGTGAATGGTCTAGAGTAAAAGTTATACATTCCTTAATTATGATGAATTATTTCAACAATAGGTTTGTGAAAGGCACTCCAGGTTGAATTAAGAATTTTGGGGAAAACATTTATTATAAGTTAGTACAGTTAGCCTATATATGCCCCATGTTCACCCCTCTTCCCCTTCATCCATTCCGCTCACCCCATACCCCCATCATCCCCCTCACCCTCCCTCCATGTCCTCTTCCCTCCCCTTTTCCATGTCAAACCTCCCCTCCGCCTCCCTGGACATCACCCTGCAGCCTTATGCATCCCTCATTCGCCGACCTTTGTCCCATCGACCTTAAATTTTTCCGGCCCTTCCTCGTGCCTCGTAGCATGCCTTGGACTGAAATGGAGTTGCAGTGTGAAAGTTTCCAACATGCTCATCCTACACTTGGATCCAGGCAGGCTACTAGTGTGAGAGCTCTAAGCTATACTCCATGTAGCAGATGCAATGGTCAATGTTTCAACAACGCCATAATGCAAATTTGGGGAGAGGGAGAGCAACAATTCGTTCCTCTGCTCTAAATTGATAAGATAATGCATAAGATGAATGTGTGGGAAAGGATGAAGGACGCTGAGAAGAGAAGAGGTATTATGGTAGAGCATTGGGATCTCAGAATCAGGAGTACCCTCAATCACTCCTCTATCAGAGTTTGAACCAACATCTCCTTTAAATTGAGTAACTATAGGATCTTTTGCTTCATTTTTTGGTCAATCTCTACTCAAGGGGTCTCTGTAAATGCCCAACGGTCATGGCTGACTATCTAGGCCAGACTTCATAATGTGAATCTCAGTGTTTTAAGAATGAGGGAGTTAATTTTCTATGAAGGTAGTGAGAGGAAGGTGTTGGGTGTCGGGAAGGGTGGCGTCATTGTTTCTCAACCCATTGGCGATGCTACAACAGTTTTTCCTACCTAGAGAATCTTATCTGGAAGATTGTGGAGTGGGAGGTCCCATGCACCTTAGTGGGTTGTTGCTAGTGTCTCTCCCTTACTACCAAAATGAGCGCGAGGAGCAATTCTGCAGAGGATAGCTTGTTCTATGGTTCTTGGGGCTGCCGCCAACCTTGGTCGGGTGGGTTGCGGGAGTGCGGAGCTCAAGTGAGAGGACGACCCAAGCATATTTTTGAAAGATGCATGCAGGAGCATTGGGAAATCAGGGAGGGTTTGGAAACTGTGGAAATGTGCCTCCATCAGCAACAAAAGGAGGCAATGGGCATTCAGGAACAACAGAAATAGGAGAAGGAGTGCATTTGTCAATTGGAGGATGAGGTGGATGCATTGAGACAAGAAATTGAATAATTGAAGCTCAAGAAGGTTGAGAAAAACCCAACGACTGATGAAGAAGCCATTGGACTGGATCTCAATCGTCTAGTGTCAATGGCGAAGTAAATTTTTTTTTCTATTACGTTTCATGATGGTTTTTTGATGGCATACACTACATGTAAATATTTACTTAACTAGTACTGAAAAATATATAGCCACAGGGTGATAGCAAGGGGAATTTTTTTTGGTTTTTTGGGAAAAAAATACTCTATGAAGAGATGGCAAAAATGTGTTAACATAAGCCCTTATCACCCTTAGAACTTTGATGTAAATTTCCCGATTTTTTTGATGCATACGAGCACATTTTATATATAAACTACTACTCTTTCTGGTTAAAAAAAAATTATATAATTCGATTTAATTTGATGATAAAAATATTTTAGAAATATATATAAAGTTAGATTTTGATATATATAGTAATAATTAATCATGAAACTTTCAACTTTTAATATTGTTTTAAATAAAAAAAATTTATGAAACTATTTTTTTATATTAATATAAAAAATAATGAATTATTTTATGAAATTGTTTTTTGATATTAATATATAAAATAATTAATTATAAAATTAAAACATAATTTTATATAAAATATAAAATGAAAAAAAAATAACCTTCAGTTACTTAATTAATTAGAAAAAATAAAAATTACATATATATATATATATATATATATATATATAAAAGTTTAGCCAAATGTATAGGTTTAAGGAAAAGGTAAAATGAAAAAAATAATATTGAGTCACTTAGAAATTAAAATTCTTAGACAACCTTATAAATGTATTTAGCGTTGTTTCTTTTTCAAAATATTTGTGTCTGTATATAATATAAATAAATTTTACATAGTATCTAGAAATCAAAATCATTTGAAAATTTAATAAAGATATTTTGCTTCAAAAGTTTGTGTTGGTGTATTATACAAATAAAACAAAATAAATTACACCACCTTGCATAATATTAATAAAATATATATGCTAAATAAATATATGCATGCATCATTTGGTCTTTGTGTTGAGTGATAAGGAGCTCCTATTGTGGAAGTTGAGTGATAAGGCGTTTATCTTGCTTCCACATGATGGTTGGGATGAAATATATGTAAAATTAAAATATTATTTGGGAATTCAACCATTTCAATGGGCATCTTAGTCAAGTAATTTTGTGTAAATTTAATATTATTTCAGATTTTTCCTTCACAAAGATCAAAATTTAATGCCACAAATGTGTTAATGAAACTAGTAGACTAGTCTCTTGTTTATAAATCAATGCATGATGGATCAAAATTAAAATGGATTTACATTTATTCTTAGTATCTGAGTCTATACATGCCCAAGTGCATGTGCACACATGCCAACTCCTTGTTGAATGTGATAAAAATTACAGTTGGTTCATATTAAACAACACACCAATAATATATATATATATATATATATATATATATATATATATATATATATATATATATATATATATATATATATATATATATATATATATATATATATATATATAACTGACATTGAAACAGTCTTTTAAATGTCATGTTCCAATACTATATTAAACATTTTAAAAATGACATATCTCCATAGTATTAATATATAAAAACAATTTTGAATGAAATTTAAATAAAAAATAGTTGTTCTAAAACTTTCTTAAAATATTTTATTGAAGATAGATATTAAAATAATTTCCTTTTAATAAATATTGAAATATTCTTTATTATTAATTTCTTTTAATATTACATGTAAACTATATGTGAATATAACAGTTACACATCTCTTTCATATTATTTATATTGACTTGTTAAAAATACATTTTGACCAAAAAAAAACTAGTTCATTTTAATAAAATAGTTTAATGATAACATGTCAAATTTTAACGACATTTTAATTATAAAATCTTTTAATGATAACATGTCAAATCAAATATTCACAATTCGCGAGATTTGATTGAAATTTAGTCATAAATATTGGCATTGATATGTGTATAATGATAACACTTAGTGGTATTTTTTTTTTTGACAAATACTATTTATAACTTCATAAAATTAGTCACCTCATCTATATGAATCAATAAAAAAATAGAAATTTGAATTTAAAATTTTCAAAATCTATTTTTAATTTTCAAAATATGAAGTTTAATATTTAATTTTTTCAAAATTTTAATAGACTTTATAAAATCTATTTAAAATTTTTATAACTAATTGAAAGTCAATTGTTTTTTACTAAAAACAAAAACAATATAATCGCCATGGGCAGGTATAAAAAACATATCTCTAGTTTCCAAAAAAAACTTCAAAAATCACTTAATAAACTACATCAAAATTGAAATGTCATACTCAAATTTCGATATTTGGTAGATTAATATTTTATTTTGAGTAAGATTAATAAATGTAGTATGTTCTTTTAGTGGTTTTTACTTAGACCATAACTAGCCTAGCTATATAAATTAAATGTCTAGTAAACACCTACATACATAATAAGCATCAAAAGACTTCATGATACATCTCATACACAATTAAAAAAATTAAAGAAATATGTATACACAATGGTTAAATTATAATTTATTTTAAATTATTATTACTATAAAATTAATTAATATATTAGCTACACATATAACCATGGAACAACATTCTAATTCACCCCTAATTTATCAACCATAACTCACTTCATATAACAATTGTGTATATGACATTTTTTAATTAATAAATTTAATTAAAATATTAAAAAGAAATGATTACTTATAAGAGAAATTTGTAATATTCTATAAAAATTAAATTCCTATCATCCACCTAATAGCTATTAAAATTAAACTAAATTTTAAAACCCTTATTTCAAAATAAACTTGCCTATAAAAATAATTAATTAACTTAAACTCAATCATTGATATATCTAAGACTTTGTTTTCGGAATTGGTCTTTCGGTGTATGTGTCATACAATAAAGGCCTAGTAGAAGGACAAACTTATTGATTCTAACGAAGGCTTAGGGGACGACAAACACACTAACTATAATGAACATGGTACGAACGCACTAATTGTAATGAATATGTATGGTCTATTGATCCAGGGGGATATTGGTGGTCACCCGCCTATTCCACTTGGGGCCCCACCATTGTCTCTTTCAATTTTTTAGTTTCAACACAACTTACTATTTTTAGCAGTTTTTCGGGTCTTGAACATCCGGAGCTGTTTGAGGCCCTAAACGACGTTTTTTGGGAAAACTAGGAGCAACATATGGACCCATGTTGCTCACTCAAAATTTGTAGTCCTCGGATAGATCTTTCTAATGAGGTATGGTTCGTGTCAAACATAGATCGTATGCCAAAGTTATGTCCTCGAGAAGTTGAAACACCAATTTACCCAAATGGGGCCCATAGTTTTGGCGCTTCATCTCCTAGAGTTAGGGTTTTTGGATGTTTAGGGTTTTTCCTTGAATCTAAATTATAAATAGGCCCTAGAGCCTCATTGTAACTCAGTTCAGAGGCCTGTAGCCACCACATCTCTTCTCAGAGGTAGCTACCAGCGCCCTAGCTAGTTTATTTCCATTATGTCTGTAAGCAAATTTCAGCTCTTTGATATTAATGAAATGAAGTGTTATTTCCACTACACATTTGTGTTTATGGTTATATGTTTATTCTATTGCGTTCTTGCATAAATCTGGATTAGTGGTATCAGAGCAGTCTACTTTTTCTCGATCCTTCTTTGCATGTCCCCAACGAGGTTGGGATATAAGGAGTTAGGTCTCGATCTGGTGGAACCTTTGCAAGATCAGCCTCGCAAACACCAATGGACGACCATGGGGGACGAAAATAAAGATGAGGGAGAAGGAGATCCTATCAAAATATTGCTCGAGGAGGCCCTCGAAAAACAAAGGAACGCGATGATGGATAACTTTGCCCAGATCCTTCAACGACTACCCACCGACGGCGCATTTGCATCCAGCAGCCACTCTGGAGGTGCGACTGAATTTAAGGTACAAGTAAATTTTAACATTCTCATATTTGAGGGTCAAATAGATGCAAATGTCGTAGATAGATGGTTGAATCTATTAGAAGGATATTTCTCGGTTCATGACTTTTCCGACCAAGAGAAGATTATTTTTGCACTCCTCAAAGCTACCCCCCATGTCAAGGACTGGTGGGAAACCTACTGTGAGAAAAAGGATGAGACAGAACCCTCTTTGTTCTCAGCCATACCCACTTGGAATTCTTTCTGAGATGCCATCAAGGAACAATACTATCCCGTGGGGAGCTATGAGGACAAGTATATACAATGGACCATGCTGCGACAACAAATGGATCAAGATGTACATGAGCTGACGAATCTGTTCCATACCCTACACACAAATTTGGGTATCAAAGATTCAGAGAAACATATGGTGCTAAAGTATTGCAGTTGTCTTCATAGATACATTCAGGAGGAAATGGACTTCATCGACATCTCCTCGCTTGGTACGGCATACCGGTATGCTGCCAAGTTTGAGTAGAAATTCAAACAAAAGAAGCGAGACTTTTGATCTGCAAATCAAAAGCAAGGGAAAGGTGCTCCCAAACCACAAAACAAAGGACAGAACCAAGGCATGGCGTCTCAAGACAACCTGTCAAAGCCACAAGCAAAGAACAACACCGCAAAGCCAAAGAAGGACACGAGAAAGTGGTGTGAGTTCCATAAGAGCTCCACTCACAACACAAGTGAGTGTCAAGCCAAGCATTCTCTGGTGGCCGAGATGAGGGCTTCTGAGTCAGATGCATGCTCCGACTCTGAATCAGAACCTGACAAGGGGAATGAAAAAGGGAAACAGATTATTGATGCAGAACCCAACGCCACTGTTGCCACTACGAAGATCTAGAAAGAGGAAACAGAAGATCCAAAGGAGGAGGAACATCTCTTCCACTCCCAGATGTGGGTAAAGGGATCCCCAATACAGTTCATTGTCGAAAATGGGAGGCAAAAGAACCTCATTTCAGCAGATGTCATGAAGCGGTTGGGCTTGTCGACCACAACTCACCCACATCCATACACCATTGGATGGCTTCACCAAGGACGAGATCTCTGTGTCAGCCAGCAGTGTCGCCTTCCCTATAGCATTAAGCCCTTCACGGATGAGGTATTATGTGCCATTGCTCCTATTGATGTTTCTGATGTATTATTAGGACAACCATACTTGTGGAAGTGTCATGCTATGTATGAGTCTCAGCCTCGCACTGTTATTTTTACTTTGGGAAATAAGTTTTACAGGATACCATAGGTACCACCTCCTACCGCTATCTCTTTGGTTACTGCAAAACAATGCAGTAAGCTCATTTCCCAACCCAGGAAATTCTTTTTCCTGATGATTCGCCCCCAAGGCAAGAAGAATACTGTGGCCATGACCTCCAGACAGGGCTCCTCTGCATGACAACAACAAATGGACAAGGTTTTGGAGGAGTATGGGGACATATTCACCTCACCCACAGGGGTTCCTCTGCATTGTCAAGTCAAGCACCCGATTGATCTGACCCCAGGTGTGCCACTACCTAATGGACCGATTTATCGGCACTCTGTTCTAGAGAACGATAAAATCAAGAGGCAGATTTAGGAGCTGCTGCAGAAAGGTCACATCCGACAAAGTTCAAAACCCTGTGGGATCTCGATCGTGTTGGTACAGAAGAAGAATGGGACATGGAGAATCTGTATTGACTATCGGGCGCTGAACAAGATCACTGTCCGGAATAGGTACCCGATCCCGCGGATTGATGATGTTCTGGAGCAACTCAAAGGGGCAAAATATTTCAGCAATACCGACTTGAAGTCTGGTTATCACCAGGTACCAATCGAACCCTCTGATGTGTGGAAGACTGCCTTCAAAGCCAAGGAAGGCCTTTTCGAATGGTTGTTCATGCCTTCCGGGTTGACGAATGCTCCCGCAACCTTCATGAGGTTGATGGAAAACATCTTGTGGCTATTCACCAACTCATTTGTAGTGGTGTACTTGGATGACATTCTGATCTTCAGCCAGACTTGGGAAGAGCACCTCCACCACATCCGACAAGTCCTCCAAACACTGCAGCAACACAAGTTGTGTGCCAATTTGGAGAAGTGCACTTTTGGCATGACCCAGGTTCAATATCTGGGATACATTATTGATGAAAGGGTGGTGGATGTGGATCCAACCAAGATCCAAGTCATTCAGGATTGGCCAGCCCCAACCACTATAATAGAGCTTCGCAGCTTTCTGGGTCTTACTAATTTCTACCATAGGTTCGTGTTGGGATTCTCTCATATCACTTGGCCCTTGAGTCAGTCACCAAGGGAGGAGCGAGAGCAAAATTCTTTTGGTCAGAATCTCAACATAAGGCGTTCACAGAATTGAAAAATCGCCTCTGTTCTACCCCGGCGCTCACATTACTAGACTTGCAACAACCATTTAAGATAGAGATAAATGCCTCTGACTATGCTATTGGGGCAGTTCTTACTCAACAGGGACATCCAATGACATATCACAGTGAGAAATTGTCTGACACAATTCGCAAGTATCCCACTTATAACAAAGAAATGTATTCCATTGTGCAAGCTTGTCGACAATGGAAGCATTACATTTTTGGGAAGGAAACAATCATCCACACAGACCACCAACCCCTGCAGTTCATACAGACACAATGGAAGTTGCAGAATGATCGCCATCAGAAGTGGTCCCAATATCTACAACAGTTTCATTTGAACATCAAGTACAAGAAGGGTACCACCAATAATGTTGTAGACTACCTCAGCTGACCACTGATCGTGGCGCTCACCACCATTCTCAACTCTTGTGGGCACGAGACTTCTGATTGGCCGCTTCTCTACGAGAGCGACCCAGAATTTGGCCACACATACATGGCACTCTTGGGGGGTACGCAAGTTCCAAATTTTCACCTCCAAGATGCACTTTTATGTCACCTGGGACACCTTGGTGTTCCTTCAAGCGAGTGTGCCAAGATGATATGGAAAGCACACTACAGTCAAGTCGTTAGGCATTTCAAGGTCAAGAAAACAGTTGCAGTACTACAGAAGTATTTCTATTGGTCTAACCTTTGAAAGGATGTCGGGAAGCACATCAGATCCTGCACTGCTTGTGCCATTGCCAAATCGACCATCAAGAAGCAAGGCCTATATACTCTGCTACCTACCCCTAGTCAACCTTGGGAATCCATCTCCATGGATTACATGTTGGGCCTGCCTTCTACTAAGCATGGAAATGACTGTGTTTTCGTGGTCGTCAACAGATTCTCGAAGATGGCCATTATGGCGGCCTGCAAAAAGAATATCATAGCAAAAGCCACCACTAAACTCTTCTTTGAACGAGTGTGGGTGCATTTTGGGATCCCAAAGTCTATCATATCAGATCGGGATAGCAGGTTCCTTAGCACATTTTGGTCCAGTCTCTAGTCAATTCTGGACACCAAGCTCACCAAGTCCACAACTTTCCATCCCCAAAAAAATGGCCAGACAGAGGTCGTCAATAGAACACATTTTGCGCATGTACAATTCAAAGCATCCACGCACATGGGGCGAGAGCCTCCCCTATGTACAAAATAGTTATAACCAGGCTCTCCACAGATCAATCGGCCACAGCCCCTTTCAAGTGGGCTTGAGATTCCAGCCACTATGTCCCATTGACGTAGCCATGCCATTTGCGGCTACTCAAGCCGATTCATCTCATGTCCAGTCTGAAGTTGACAAAGAAAATAGCTTCATCAAGCACATTCAGCACATCCGCTAATAGGTTCATGACATATTGGACAGAGCCAATGCTAAGTACAAGAAATGCCATGATCAACATCGGGTGCCACACGACTTCCAGGTGGGCGACAAAGTGTGGCTACATTGGCAGAAGGAGCGCCTCACTAGACTCCACCGCAAGCTTTGCCCGCTCTGATATGGGCCATACACCAACACCAAGGCTATAGGGAACAATGCCTTCGAGCTCAGTATTCCACCATTCCTTGGTCTGCACCCAGTATTCAATGTGGACTGCCTTCATCCTTACTTCCCACCTCTACTAGACACCTCTGACATTGCAGAACAACTCACACCAACAGAGTTAAACCCAGACTGCATGGAACAGGCCACCAAAAATTATATCATGGACATGCAAATCAAGAACACTCACCAACAGAAGATCCAACTATATCGGGTTGTCAAAGCTGGCGAACTCCTACACCAAGGAAAGTGGTTCACCAGGGACCAAGTTCAGCAAAAGTTTCCTCATCTCATGGAGGAACTTAACGCAATGGGGAGCATTGCTTCCTAAGGGGGGAGGAATGATCCAGGGGGATATTGGTGGTCACCTGCCTATTCCACTTGGGGCCCTACCATTGTCTCTTTTAGTTTTTCAGTTTCGGCACAACTTACTATTTTTAGCAGTTTTTCGGGTCCTAAACTTCCGGAGCTGTTTTGAGGCCCTAAACGACATTTTTTGGGAAAATTAGAAGAAACATCAGTCCTCAAAATTTTTAGTCCTCGGATAGATCTCTCTAACAAGGTATGGTTCGCGTCAAACGGAGATTGTATGCCAAAGTTATGTCCCCGGGAAGTTGAAACACCAATTTACCCAAACTGGGCCCATAGTTTTGGCGCTTCATCTCCTAAGGTTAGGGTTTTTGGATGTTTATGGTTTTCCCTTGTTTCTAAATAATAAATAGGCCCTCGAGCCTCATTGTAACTCAGTTCAGAGACCTGTAGCCGCCACATCTCTTCTCAGAGATAGCTACCAGCGCCCTAGCTAGTTTATTTCCATTCTGTCTGTAAGCAAATTTCAACTCTTTGATATTAATGAAATGAAGTGTTATTTCCGCTGCATATTTGTATTTATGGTTATATGTTTATTCTATTGTGTTCCTGCATAAATCTAGATCATCTATATGTTTGAAAGGATTCCTACCACGCTTGTGAACATCACATTTTATTAACTAGCATACCCCTGAAGTGGGGGGAAGGAAACGAAAAAGTGAATGATAATGATATGTTTTTTAAAGATAAGAGAATATTTTTAATTGGTTCTTGAGTAAGAAAAGGAAGATATATCGAATAGGGACCATGAATAATGTAATAACATTATATTTCATATGGTTAAGCACACTTCTACATACTTTAAACAATGTGAAGATAAGGGTATTTTTAGTTGGTAGAATGGCATGAGTAGTGATAAAATTGGTGGTACAAATGCTTAATATTTCCAAGCTTTGGAATATTATAAGGTCCCTACTAAATAGGCCATGGATATGGATGTATTGTCTCCAACCAATTCGACCAATTTTAAAGTTAATGCTTAGAAAAACGAACACCCCCTTGTGTGCTTCAACGCTCTATACCTAATGACGGAAGATGATGTTGAAGGAGTGTAGAAGGAACATGTCATTTAATTTTCCTATAAGGAAGGTTTTGCGTTCATTGGAAGAAGAAATGATGTAAGGTCATTGGAAGTCAAGGAAGGATTCGTGCTTTGTCATGGGGGAATATATTGCAGTCAACCAAATCCTTGACCTTTCAGGGTGCACTTTGGCACGGAATTTTATTGGAAAGAGGGTAGATATGAACTACATTCTAAGATAGAGTAAGTAGAGATGGGGTTCAATTTTAGGCTATATAATAGTAGCTCACATAGTAACAAGATGTATGCATTGGTTTTTTTCTTTTTCAAGGAAGAAGTTATAGTTTCTATATCAAATGAAGTTTGGTTTATGGATAGGTCTTAATTATCTATAAAACTCAACCACTCTTTTTTATGCTAGGGATGAGACCATGTAAGACACCGAGTATGGATAAATTTTGCTTGGGCTCCCTATGGAACCCCACACTATTCATGATTTATGCATAATTGAAAATAACCTAGGAAAAATTATTCTTGTGGATGATAACTTTGTCTATGAAATATAAAGGTCAATTGCAAGGATATTAGTTGATAGTGATGTAAGTAGAGGTAATTTTGAGACAATTAATTGATTATTAAAAAAAATTCAAATTTTCTTTACATACACTTTCCCAACTCCCCATTAATTGACACATTTCTTATGATATACATGGTGACCGTACTTGATGGTCCTTCATTTTGTCATAGTAAATATGACTTATAACCTTGGTAAATTAACCAAATAGTATTTATATTACAAAAGTGACTTTAAATTTATTTGATTTATCTAAAATAATCTAAAAAATAAATTTGAAAGATGAATCTCAATATTAACAACCTAATTTACATTAAATAATGTGATTTTTTTACTTCAATGTAATATGTCAAAAAAGGGAAAAAATGGACATTGTTTGTCAAAACGATTTTCAAGAGCATAGGAAACAAGTTAAAAAGATGCACATCATATGTCAAAAGAATTATAGGATTTCAATATATTCCTTTTGGACATTTTCATGTTTTCCATGATTTTTTAATTCGAATGGTTAAATGGTTTGCCATCAATTTTATGGTATTTAAGTTGTAAGTCTACAGTGGTCTTGCATAAGAATCTACAATGGTGATGATGAAAAGAGGCAATGCTCATCCACCAAAGTGTTTGTTCAAAAAATTGTAAAATTTTAAAGACCAACATCATTTGCATATTTGAAACTCTATATTAGAGGATACCACATCTAGATTAACAATATAGAAATATACCTTTATTACATGTTGAAAATATTGAGTCTAAAGGTACCTCATTTTGAAAATTTTAGTTTATCCTAATTGTTGATTTGGGTTATCAAATAATTCAACCACAAAGTGAAACTAACTCTTCTCAATCATATATTTAGATCATTGGAAGACAAAAAAATAAATTCAACAATTTAATTTATGATTGAGCCTTCTCATGAAACCTGGAGTTCATTTGGAAATGAATGAATATCCTCTTACCATGTATATAATTTCTTATCATGTTAACTAACCCTTTATATTTAGTTATTCATGAATCATCCAAAACAAAACAAAATTTTATATCTTGCAACAACTCAATGTAACCACACTAATCACTTTTAATCCTTTTCCCTCCACCCAAATTACTTTTGTCCCCTTTCCATCCACCATAATTACTTTATCATTAAGTAATGTAACATGTTTCACTTATATCGTCTTAAAACATTATTATGGATAGAGATTGGTATTTTATTTCAAAAGTGTGTGCTTTAATTTCTTATTGCTTTGAAACTATGACATATATCTATGATTTAATAAGCTGATAGATTAAGTAATTCATTTAAAAAAAATTGTAACAACAATAGATTTAATGAACATTTATATTACTCACATGGGGAAATATTTTTCCACTAAGTCTGATCATTTTAAATTTTTATATTTTATCGAAATTTGGTGATACAAATCCAAGTCAACTTGTCATTTTTCATTATTTAAATTGCACTTTTGAATGCATACATGCATTCAAAGATCTCGAGTTTAAAGGTACCTCATTTTGAAAATTTGAGTTTATCCCAATTGTGGATTTGGGTCATCAAAGAATCCAACCACAGAGTCAACCAAAGCTCTTCTCAATCGTATATTTGGATCATGGGAGGGAAAACTAACAAATTCAACAATTGAATTTATGTTTAAGCCTTCTCATGAAACTTGGACTTCATTTGGATAAATTTTATCCCGCCATCAAGGCAAAAAAGGGATCTTAGAACATAAATGACCATCCATGAAGAGTAGATACTTGTTGTGAATATATCATTTTTCCACCATATTTTTCAAGTTCTTAAGGAGTTGGTTCGAGAGTAATGGATCTTCCTGATCTGTTAAGCTATTTCCATTAGTAATAAGGATCCATTGTCAAGGAACTGAGAGTGACCTTTTATCTAGTATTTCAATTTGAAATCCATCGAGGAATCAAACCCCATTTCTAGCAGCATCTAAGCTATTATTATGGAATTTATGCATGGGTATTTGAAGATAGACAAGGTGATCCAATGCAAGTAAAGAAAGTGGCCAATACTGTGAAGCGATGGTGTATATTTTATTTGGAAAGAATAGAGAAAAAATTTAGTGTTGGCAAAGGTGCTAGAGACATGAGTGATTGGGCATAGGTTAATTCAAGGCAATGCCCTTGTGCATTAAGAGATCGACATGGTTTCATTCAAAGTTGTGTTGGACATCCACAATAGAGAAAAGTGTATGCTAGCTAGAAAAAAATAAAAGAGGGGAAAACTAAATAAAACAATAATATTATAATATTAATTTAATTGTAATATATTATTGTATTAATAGTATGACTATTATTATATTAATAATGTAAAAAAATATCACAAAATAATAGTAAGGGAATCTAGGAAAGGAAAACGATTAAGGGAAGTTATAATAATAACATTAATAATATTATGGATTATGAGAAGCTAAGAGCCATATGTAGATCTCTCCATCACCATTCCATAGTCATTGAAGATTTTCACTTCAGCATGGATGTTCTCTCAAGAAGACTGGAGGCTTTGGAAAACACCCTATTGAGATTTTGGACGTCATTTAGTGTTCTCCCACATATCAAGTGGTGATTCAAAAACCTGGAACAACATTAGCATATTAAAGAAGAAACTGATAGCCATGGTCATGCAAAAAAAACCAGTGGGGGTTCTCCCAAAATATAGAGAGAAGAGTAATAGAATAACTTATTCAAAGTGAAGAAAACAATGGATAAGGAAACATAAGGGACGAGAAGGGAAAAAGGAGAGCTACAACGAAACAACTAGAAGAGAAAGAAGATATTATTTATACACTTTCATAAATGTTAACGTAGGGATCCAATTTTCATTGATATTTTACCCTTCAACTATTTGGAAGTTATTAGGAAGTTTTTCTATTCAATTGATTCACTGAGTTTTTTATGATGATAGTGATAAACTATAACTAGAATAATGGCATTATTGATACAAATATGGTGGTTTTTCTTTCCAAAGTGTTCTATCAAGGAAGAAGTATGAGAACAATCATGCTTGGTATTAGTGGAGTACTATTCAATCATGTTCATAATGTAATGGCATGTTTAATCCACACATAGCTTACCACAAGAGAAAATAATCATCCTTATCCAATCTAAGAGAGCTTTGAACAACGTTGAGAGGTTTAAAGCTCGCCAAAATGTTATTTTTCTTAAAAATACAAGCAATTTTATATTTATTTCCCTGAATGTAGGGGAGTTAAATCTGGTAACTTCATTTCTCATGGTCTTATTTTCTTTAGGTCCCATGTTAGCATTTTGGATGGTCTAATTCCTTGTTGTTTCTTGTATTGATTATTCTTAAAAACCTCAAGAAGATGGTAATTATCATATTCCAAATGATCATTATCAAAAATTCCTAAGGCTTTTGGTGGCCAAAATTTTTAGAATCCAAAGTTTCTAGGCTAGATGGTGGTGGGATTCGTCATGGAAGGATCGTTCTATGTGAGTATTGTTCTATAGACCTGGTGGGAAATGGAACCATAATGGTTTCCTGTAACAAGGAAATCCTCAAAGGAGAATATACCATAAACCTCAACTTACATTATGAATTTGATGAATTCAAAGTGTTTATTCAAGTGTTTCTCTTAGAGCCATGGGACTAGATGATAAAGGTATCATCAAAAAATATCATCCAAAGTTTAAGCTAGAAAGAGAAAAAATTTAAGCCTTTGTTTTTGAAATATTCCATGACTAAATTCATTAAAATGGGAGGGAGTGTGGATCCCATAGTTACACCACATGTTTTCTCATAAATTTATCCTTGGAAACTGAAAATGGGGATTTCAAACAAATTTCAGTGAACTTACGAGTGTTAGGTCAATGATTATGTTAATAACACTCATGGCTTAATCAATGGAAATTTGGGTAAAGAAAGAAACAACATCAAAGATAACCAATATGTCATTTTGATCCAATCCAAAATCCTTAATTTTGTTGATGAAAAAAGTGGAGTCTTTAACAAAGGAATGGGTTTTCCAACTAGGGGATTTAGTTTAGGAGCTAAGTGCTCAACTAGCTAGTAAGTGGGCATACCGATAGTGTTAACAATGAACTTGAGAGAAACCCATATTTATGAATATTTGGTAGACCATAGATCTTTTGGGTGGAAGAATGAATCAATTAATTTCATGTTGTCTTATTCATATTTTACTCGATGGAGCTAAATCCCTCAGAATTTGTTCTTAAGGGATTTATGTTCAGTTTCTCGTAGATCTTATTATTAAGGTGATCCAACATCTTATTGACTTAATAATTCTTATTCATGACCATAGCACCACCTTTGTACTCTTTTAGCATGATAAGTTTATGATTGTTAATTGTTTTCAAAGCTAGGTACTTTTCTTTACTAATATTGGTTTCAAAATATTTGTTGTTTGGCAAATGAGAATGATGGATTAATCCTATTTAAATTCAATATTTTTTCTAAAATACTTTTAGTGTAGCCATTAATGAAAGCTACAAAGGTTAACAACAAGCTTGTGATATTAGTTAGAACTTGTAGTGACATAGTCATCATTTATTTCCAAATCATTATTATTGGAAGGAAGTGCACTCATCAAAGAACTAGAATCATCATTGGATGATTGAAAATCGTCATTTTCACCAATGGGAATATCATGGGAAGTTAGTGAAATTTTGAATGGATCACGTGGGATTGAAGAAGGGGAGTCTGGTCATGTTATAAATTTATCAAGCCAATCTTAACTCCATCAAACTATTATGGCATGGGTCTAGATAAATTAAGATGGTTGTGTTGAAATATGATTCAAATATGTGATTAGCCATGTCTCAACCACAATCTAGACGATTTTTATCAACATTAATATTTGCCTCAGGGTTGTAACATGTAGGAATGGAATTTGAGCTAGAAACCAAGTTGGCTTGATGTGAATTAATGTCATTCATACATGGGGAACCATATGAATTTTATCATCATTGAATGATGTCTCAAATCATAATCAATGGGTGATTAATATTTTTATAAAGCTCATCAAAGTTACAACTATAATAATTTGAATCTTGGTCTTGGTTAGCATGAAGGGTGTGTTGATAATTATTATAACTTGTATAGCCTTATAAATTAAATGGTTAGTAAGTGTCAATAGACATCAATCCATATTATACCTCATGATACATCTCACATTTCCAATATTTATAAAAAAATCTAGATATTAACTAAATTATAACTTTATTTTAAATTACTATTATTATTAAAATCAATATACGTGTTAATAATATGTACATTTACAAAAACATAAACATGTTCAAGAAAAACATAGTAAAGAAAAAAATAAGAAATAAAAGTTTAATGGCATACATAAAAACTTAACGAAAATGGAATTTGACACTTGTGCACATGACAATTTTTAATCAAAGAAAAAAATATATAATTACTTTTAAGCTAAATCTCAACCTTTTATGTTAACTTTTATTACAAATATTTCGTAATAATTATTAAAAAAATTAAAATTCTGAAAATATCATATAGACATAAACACTTTGATTGGCGTAATTACCATTATCTTTTCAAAAATAAAATTATTTTGAAACAAAAATGTCCTTTCTATTTTCAAAATACCAAATTAGATTTTCCTTTGTTCTTTAAACAATTGATATAATTTAGTATTTTGAAAAAATAAAATTTACTTTGGGGAGGCAAGAGCGGGAGGGGTTATTTTTCACCCCGATGAAGAAAAAGAGATTCAATATGCATGGGGTTTGTGGAGTTCAACTAATTACCAAGCTGAATTTTTAGCCTTGTGGTAGGGATTAGAATTCGAAATATCAAGAAAAATTCGACAATTAATGGTGTTTGGAGACTCGATGATAGTAATCCAATAGATGTGTAAGCTTAAAGAGAATCCTATGTCAAATCAGTCCCCAATTTTGCATAGAATAAGTTTGCAAATAACAAAGTTTTAGGTTATTGATTTCTATCACACCAAGAGACATCTCAACTGAAAGGTGGATTCATTAACAAATAGGGGTGTCTCCCTAGAACAAGGAATGATGGTTCAGGATGAAAGAAGCATTTTATTAAATCCTTACCATGAAAATCCCAAATACAAAACATATTTCAAGGGTATTGAAAGTCTTAATGTAACAACCCTGGTAAAAAATCATGTAAAGAAATATATAATACCACAGTGATGGTACACATATTCCAAACTAAATGTTAGGAAAAACATCCTATTGGGTGTTCATTCCGGTTAATATGACTAAGTGAACTGGAAAAGGAAAAGGCAAAGGATTTGGAGAGGAAAAATGGCATTTTGGCACATTTATATATGAAAATAATTGAAAATAGGAGAAAAGGAAGGTGAAAGGTCACAGGTTGTATGTGATGATGAAAATGGTGTAAAATAATGGAACATGAAGAAAATAGAGGCCTCATTGATAAAAAAAGGCTTTTGAGGATCAGTCAGCAAGATTTTGATCAAACCTTTTGTCAGTTCAATTTTGGAGTTCTCTTATTATTCTCTATCTCTCTCTTTCTCACTCTTGGACATACAAAGTTTTCTTGGAGAAATTTGGCATTGGAGAAAAAAAGGAAAAGAAAGAAAGGAAGAGCAAGATCAAGCAACTACAATAGGATTATTTGCAGGTATTGATTTGCATGTATGATTTCCTTGCTAGATCTGGTGTTCATGGTATTGCATGTGGCTCTTTTCTGTCATGGCATCGGTTTTTCCAGGTGTGACAGTGTTTTCATCCTAGCCTTTCCATTCTAGATATCCTTGATGAGATGGGTTCTCATACTTCAGTTGAGATGGATTTCCAGATTGGATTTGAATCTGAGTGAGGTGGATCTCCGAATTGATATAACACATGGCCTAGTAACCCCTGAATCAGATTGTGGGTTGCGGTAAATCCGATAGTGTGTTTCCTCGATGGGCCTAGGAATCCTTGCCTATGAATGGTAGGATATACAATAAATCCTAGAGGTTGTTTGCCTCGGTCTAGGGCATAGTGATCTGGGATGTATTGTGGTAAACCGTGAGAGGTGTGTGCTCTTTGTTTTGGGCCTAGTAGTCCCAAGATGGGATGTACGGTAAAGTATGGAGATTATGTCTCGTTTTAGGGCCTAGTGATCCCTAATTCAGACTATGGATTATGGTCAAGCCTAAGAGACTAGGAAATGGGAAAATTCCTCACAACGTAGGCGAAGAAATTTGGAAGAATTCATGCTTGTTTGGTTCTTTTTGGTTGGTTATGAGTCCACATTCATGCTTGGAATATGGTATGGGATTGATTAGCTGAAGAGAGAATTGGCTCAGTCAATATATGGTCGGGTGGAACATGGTAGTCCCATCTTCGGTTGGTTTCTACATTCATTAATGATAAGATCATTCCTTTGGTATTTGGTATGCAAATGTACTGGCTTATGTATGGATTTTATTGTTGTTGTGTCCATTGTATTTAAGTTGTTATTATGATGGTTATAAGAATGTATTTTATCAGTGATGATGTATGTTTCTCTCCATGCTTTTACTTGTAAATGAATGCGTAATGTATCTATGGTCAAATATATTGTATTGCAGCTAATGATGTAAGGGATAAATGCTTCTTAGCGCTTCTCAGATAAGTATGAGAGCCCTATCTTTAAATGTGTTGTTTACACTTATAGATTCAATGTTTGTGACATGTTTGACAATATTACTGTCATGGCTAAGAGGGGTACATATGAGTTCTTGTTGATGTGATTTCTTTTGTATCATTATCTTATTGTTATTTACCATCCCTTAAGTTTCCATGAATTTCTCGGCAGTGATTTGGGCTCTGGGCCTGTAAAGGTGGCTCAAACCTCAGAGCCACGGGCATAGAAATAATCATTTGGGGAGAAGGGAGAGGTAGGGAAGGGGATAAATAAATCTCTAATTAATATTTATTTGTGCAGAGATGACGATTAATTTCACAAATTTCCACATCGTATATAATATATTGTGATTTGAACATATTTATAATGTGCAAGGATGGGGTATGTGCGGGAGAGCAGACGAGTAGAGCTCTGATTTTATAGAGCTTTGAATATTTGTGGAGGAAAATCCAGCAACATGGAGAACGGGTTGTGATTTTCATGGGTTTTGAGACAGTGTGTTATTGCTTTTTCCAATGGTGTTAGAAACTTTAGAGACATGAGGTGGAGTAAATCTTAATTAGTTTAACTATGAAAAAAATTCAAATTAATATTATTATGTTTCATTGTGTGGATCTTTTACTATGTGTAGGACGAGATATGTGGGAGAGAATGGGGGTGCATAGGGAACTTTATTCGACGAGGACGAAGTTAATCTTAAAATATTTCTTGTGTGTTGTCGCCAATTTGATCCCACTTATATCTTGGCTCCTTGTATCAGTAACACCATGCGCCTCCCTAATCATATGAATCCCTCTTATATTCTTGAGGTCAAAACTTCTCCTTAGAATCTTCATTTTTTTTTTTATTGTTTATCTAAGGAGCTTAAACTGCGAAGATTTTCCCTCTTGCTTCAAATTAATGGATGATAACACCTATCTCTGACCCCAATGTAATCTCGACTACCTATCTTACCTATCATCAATGGTTTTCAGGTTGTCACTTGTGTGATATTTAATCCATCTGACCTGCCCGATGGATGGGATGTTGCATCAATATTGGAGAATATTTAATCCCTATTTAATTAAAATTGTGATGGGTTTCATATCCATATTTAGCAAGGAATTTCTAAAATTAAATACACTTATACGCAAGTTTTTAAGCTCATTTTATTCCTAGTTTCCTTGTGTGTCATTTTGCACCATTTTCTCCATAAGAACCATCTCCTCTGCGTCCTGATTGAAAATTAAACTTGGGTCTTAACATCCTTCATTTCCAGGTAAGTACTCGCTCACTTCCAGTTGTGTCGCCTTATTCGACTTCCTAGAATACAAAAGGGAAAACAATAAAAGAGATTAGAACAAAAGTAAGTAGGGTTAATAACTAAGACACATTAAAGAAATGTCACACAATAAAATTGGATATATAATTACACCGAAGGTGTTCCTATGATGGGTTTGGGTGGGCAAATTTGACCAATGATATTTTTTATTTTTTTTTGTCCTCCTCACTCCAAATAAAAATTGATACGTGGCATTGCAACCATCATGGAATTGGCTAGGAACTGTGTTGTCCTTTAAAACTTTCTGAATCCCATCCTAAATGAAAAAAGGAATATTCTAATCTATAAATTTTGAGATATTTTGATTTTTCATTGGTTTTTAAATTAATTTATTATAAAATTAAGTTTTAATGATGAAAAAAGAAAGATTCTAATCACTAAATCTTGAGATATTTTGAATTTTCATTGGTTTGTAAGTTAATTTATTTTATAAAATTAAGTTTTATTGGGTTTATATATATATATATATATATATATATATATATATATATATATATTAAATTCAATTTATAATAATAAAAAGTAGTATACAAATTTTAATATATAAGTTTTTTTAATCCTTTTATTATGATTATACTATATTATGATATTGTAAAAGAGGGAATAGAAAGATTTAGTAACAGTGAAGAACAATGCAAAGATGTGATGGAATTTCATCTAGAACGACACAAAGGAGTGATGGAGCTTTAACTATAATGACACAAAGATGTGATGGAGATTCAACTAGACTGTAAGGAAATATTTAATTCTTGTAGATTAATCATGGATTAATGTAGCTTTTGTGTTGTATTATTTTAATCAATTTGATTGATTGGATGTATCTGTAATCTATCAAAGATTTGGCCAAAATAAATGCCACTAGTGTTTTTTTTCCCAAAATGGAAAATTATGGGGACTTGGATGGTGATTTGAAGCATTCATGGATTGGAATTTTTATTCGTAAACCCAAGCATGATATCAAAGACAGTTTTCTTGATATTTTACAAGCACCACTTAGAAATTGGTTCGTGAATTCAAGATTTTCTACTTTAGAAGATAAATCTTATTCCAAAAAAAAAATGTAATTGTAGTCACCACGGGTGAGGTGTGCTACCTATTTCACTTAAATTTATTTTTTTCTTCTAAAAGGACTTTTATATTATCACGGTTCCCAAATTTAAAAAAATTAGAACCTAGAAGCTCAAAACTAGCACAGAATTGAAAATGATTAATGAAATTAGATTATTTTTCTTGGAAGAATGTCTCTCTTTCCATCGTTGGAAGAGTGTCACTCTACTCCAGTTCCACCTCCTCTGCCAATATTCATCAAGTTTGTTGATGTAGCTTCCTTCACTCTCATATTTCATGATATATACATTACTCTATGTTTGAACCCCCTTAACAAATTTTTTTCCTGTAATGACCCTGACTTCACTATCTTGAGCTCTAAAGAGAACCTCACAACCTTTGTCACACATTTGACTTACACTTAGCAAATTGTGTTTTAGACCATCTACAAACAATACATCCTGAGCCTTTCCTCTTCCATTATTAAAACTGATTGTTCATTTTCCTTTAATTTTCCGTTCTTTATCATTTCTGAATGTGACATTACCAGATTTCTTTTCATCCAAGGTTACAAACTTGATTATTTATACAGTCATATGCCAGGAGAAGCCATTGTCCACATACCATTGACTATTTTGATCTTGAGCATATAGAACTAGATCACAATTATTAATATTCTTTCTCCATTGCATGTATCCATTTGTTCTATAATTATATTGAGATGAAGGTTTATTGTCCTTGAGATGACATTTGTGTGACTTGTGTCCAATCTTGTGACAATAAAAGCATTTGATAGTACTACAGAGAGGAGTATATACATGCGTGAATCTATTATTATCCTTAATTCCTTTGGAATTTCCAAAATCAAATATATTTACATAAGCTCTACAGTCTGTGGCTTTATTTCCAAATTTTTTACAGCAGTAGCAGTGCCCGTAGAAGAAATATTTGTAGCTAGTAGAGGGTGATGGTTAGGGATATAACCATATAGACATTTGAAAATTCTGCCTTCTGAAGAAGTATGGTCTATGCTCATTTTTGGTTTCATTGTTCACTCATTTTGTCTCATGGGTTTTTTCAGTAGTGTTTCTTTGTAGTTGTTCATTTGATGTTGAAGTGTTGCCCATATTTTTGTTCTCAGATTTATGAGAGTTATCTTTGTCTCCCATGAAAACTTTTACAAAAGTGATTGCATTATTATCCTATACCTTAGACTTACTGGATTCTCCTTCATATCCTAACCCAACCTTTTATATGTTGAATGTTCATAGTTAATTTAGTTTAAGCCTTCTCTAATTTCTTCCTTAGACTTACCAGCTCTTCTTCCAATATTTCACACTCCTGATTTTTCTCTTTTATTTGTTGCGTCAGAATATGCTCCACCTTCTTTGCTTCTTCAAGTTCAGCTTTAAACTTAATAATTTCTTCTGAATTTGATTCTTCTTTTACATATTTCAGAAGAATCTCTTTTTGTTTTCCGTTCTTGAGTTTAAGCCTTTCTATTTTGTTCAGGGCACTAACCAACTCCCCCTCGAGATCTACCTTACATTCTTCTTCATATTCCAGAAAAAATTTCAAGCTCTTCCAAGGCCATCAAAATGAATTCAGAGATTCCATCTTCACTAGATGATTCATCGGAGCTTTCAAATGCACTGCTAGCTTGTTGAGCATAAAATGTTTTTATATTAAATATTTTCTCTTTCTGCATATTATTGAAATTTTTTTTCTCTTTCCCTTTTGGTTGATTTTATGTTTTCTTATAGGGAAATTTTGAGGCATAATGCCACACTCTTCCACAATTAAAGGCCTTAAATGGAAGTTTCCCTTTGTACTTACATGTGCCTTTATTCAATATTCTAACGAATTTTGCTTATTATTCATTAGAACATGAGCATGAACATTCATTTTCTTCTATGAACTTGTACACCTTGAAGGTTGCCTCCCTAATGTTTGAATTCCCTTTTGGAATTCTCATCTCATATGTTTTCAAGGTCCCAAGTAATTGGTCCCTAGTCAAAAGTTAGAAGTTTGTTGTTTCTTCTATGGCTGAAACCTTAGGATAAAATTTAGATGGTAGTGATCTCAATATTTTATGAACTATTACACTTTCTTTAATTGTTTCCCCTAGACCTATCATGATGTTCACAACTTCAGCAACTCTTAACAAGAATTTAGTTATATCTTCATCTTCATTCATTTTTAAAGTCTCAAAATGTGTTCTATATACTTGCAACTTAGCCATCTTTACCCTTTTATCTCCTTAATGAATATTTTCTAATTTATCCCATATTTCTTTGGTTTTTTGACAATGCATTACTTTGATAAATTCCGACTCACATAGACCACTCAAAAGTGCATTCATTGCTTTTTCATTTTCTATGAAATCTAGTTTGGTATCTCTTTCACTGGTCCCTTCCTTTGGTTCTTCATATCGTACCATCACCACAGCCCAGACTTCTATTCCAAGAGACATTAAGTAGGTCTTCATTCTCACTTTCTAGAAAGCATAGTTTGTGTCAGTAAATAATGGGGATTTATTCATCGAACATCCTTCTAGACTAGCCATTTTGGTGACTTAGGACCTCTTTCCAGTTGTTATATTGTTAATGAAGGAACTTGGTTGTGATACCGATTGATATTTAAGATAGGAAACTACTGAGAGGGGAGGTGAATCAGTAATTTAACATTCTTTTCTTTTTCTAGTTTTTCTTTATAATTCAACTAATATTTCATGTTCATGTTACATTTAATTCATTTAGCAGGTGTCATGAAGATAATTTTTAGATTTCTTATCAAGAGCTCAACATCATTCACATAACATTCATAATCAGCACACAAGGAAACAATATATGAGTGGAAACCCCAAAGGGAGAAGAAAATGAATATTAGGTTGAAAATGATGTGAAGGTAGGCTGCTACTCCTTATTACATCTGATTTATGTAGGCTCCAACCTACAAGGGACTACTACCTCCAAGGAAGCTCCAACTCTCACAAATTTTCTGTAAGATACAACCCACACGAGGCTCCTACCTCAATCGGGAACAACATGTTCCTCTTCAAACTATAGCATATAAGAGGACAAAAATTTCTCAATCATAACATCAAGTTTCATATGCTGGTTACCTCATAGACCATTATGTTGTCAATCTTCATTGCTGAATTGTTTATACTCTTCCATTTTCTCTTCCTCTTCTACTACTGCCCCTTAATGTCTTGTACAAAAACCTTCTTCCTTACCTTCAAAAACAACAACACTTTCTACTTTATGTTGTGCCTTTTGTAAGCAAGCCTCCTTGGTTGTTTGTCGTCCTTGCGGAATATGAAGTGAAGCATTGTCTCTTAGGCTTCCAATAGAAAAATTCTCTCTTACTTTATGTTTAGTTTTGAAAATATTTATAATAGAAAAAGATATTGTAACATCACAATCAGAAATGATGACAAGTGACAAATCAGACTTGTATTGTCTACATTTTTTGTTTAATGAAAAATATGTATTTTAGCTTTGTCTTAATATATTATGTCCTTATTGACACTTTTTATGTAATATTCCTAAATTAGCTTATAGATAATTGGAATATGAAACTTTTGTTTTGTCACTTAGATAGGTGAATAAGTGGGTAGGGAGACCCATAAATCTCTTTATTGTGAATAAAACCACTTCTCATGTGAAAGTGGATCATCTTTCCAGCTCAATAAAGCACCCTAAGGTGTGAACAGGGGCTAGAACATGTGGACTGGGTCAACTTTGACCAAATCAACAATGTTGTCATGGATGAGTGGACATTAATGGAGGGACAATGTAGTTTTAGATGGAGACACATTTCATGGAAGTAGTGCCATTAATGGATGGGGCTTAAGGTTTGGAAGCTCATATCTTATAAAAGGAAGAGGATGGCAGCCATATTGATCATCTTGGTATATTTTATATTTTGATATATGGTCTATTTAGACACATAGCTTTCTTCAGTTGTTTAGCTAAGATTGCATGTGTTGTTTATCACAGGGTGTTCCTAATTGGAAATCCCACCTCTTCCATTGAGGAGCTCTTAGAGGATTTTGCACTATACTTCCACAATCAGGCATTTTTCCAAGCTTCAGTCTCATGTACAATACAATCCTGTTTAGAGTGGGTTGTGTTGCAGGGATGTAGCAGTGGAGGGGAGAAATCTCCATTTTCTAAGCTAGTTTCCCATTGGAGGGATCATCCTTTCATCTAGAGGCTTGTGAGGAAGACTTCAAGGCTTCATTACATATTTTGGTGCTAGGCCAAGTAGCATTCATCAGCTACAACGCAGTTTCCTGCAAGGACTTCACTATTTTGGAGAGCAACTGCAACAGTGGGCTTATTTCCCTATTTGGAGTGTTTGGGTTTCCTGTGTGGGGATCAACCCTTCTTTTAGGAGATATGTTGGAGGAGGATTAGCCATCTTGTATATCAGATTAGCCATATCCCATCAATGATTTATTTGCATAGATTATTCAGCCCTAGGTCCAAATTTTCTATATTTGTATATTGTGTATTTCTGGAAACCTATTATGGGTTGTCCTAGAATCCTGTTTTGGAGCATGGATCTCTAGCTTTGGAATTTTTGGAGAATTATATTAGCAGCCATATAGTTTAATATCTTTTAGATTTTATTCTCTCTTAGACAGTGCAATTTTCGGGATTCCTGTATTTCATGTATTAACAACATTTTAGATCTAAGTGTATGCTTTCATGGCAGGCTTGTTTGCCCAACTTGAGTGATATTTTCCTCTAGATCTTGTACCTATTGCTGTTATAATCATAATGGAATGGATCTACTATTGTCTCATGCCTTGATCTATTATATTTCTGTATATTTCCAGTTTTATGCACCTTATTCTTGTTTTTCCCATTTGGGAATATTACAGTGGTATCAGAGCATAATCTTGCCTCAGCCTGTGTACTTCAGCCATTATGTCATCTAAGGATGCCTCTCATAGGAAGGAGAATATATGCAGAAGAGATGAAGGCAAAACCTCATTTTCAGGAGAGAATGAGTTCTCAAAAATTCTTCTTCAAACTATGTAGTGCATTAGCAAAGACATCAAAGAGATGAGAATGGAGAGATGTAGAGATTCTCCAAGAGAGCTTGTACATGAAGAAAGCTCCAGATTTTTAATTTATGGGAGTGATCATTCAGCTACACCATCAAATCTAAAACATGGTACTATGCCTAGGGTCATATCAAGAGAGATGGAGGAAGGATATGTACCAAAGGAGGAGACTCTTGGTGACTATATTCAAGAGTATGAATCTCAAACTCGGAGATTTAGAGATCATCTAAACTTCCAAGGGCTTTGCAAGATCAAGGAGGATAGAATACCTAGCAACCATGATAGAAGAACAAGGTGCAATCAGCATGATGTAGGTATATTCTTTCTATCTACTTTTGATGGGTCACCTGAATGTTCAGCTAGGGCTTTGGTGGAGGAGCTAGACACCTATTTGCAGCAACACCAAGTTTTAAAAGATGAAGCCATTAGAGTAGCAGCACTGCACCTTGAAGGTAAGGCTTATGACTAGTGGTTTTATGAATCTTCTTCATTAAAATATGCAAAAATTTCTACTTATGCAAGGTTCACTATGAAGTTAGTAAAGAGATTTGATGAAAAAAAATTTGAAACTTCCTTGGTTGAGCTAGCCAAGCATACACAAACAAAACCTTTACATGAGTTGGAATGATCTATAAATCCAACTCCATTTCATAAAACTATTGAGGGGATTAAAAAATTTCGTAATACCTTGCTAGAGGCAAGATCCCCATTTCAGAAAGAGCTCTCTTCTCAAAGGGAAGACCTGAAGGAACTAAACAAAGAACCTCTTAATGATGATGAGGCAACCTCCATTCATGATGAAGGGGAAGAGAAGGTTGGAGGTAACAGCGTTGTCACAACAGTAGCAGATCTAGTACCTCATGAAGAGGAATATGGAGCACTTGCTCCAAAGAGAGAAACTCTTGCACTCTTGTAGGGGGTTCCAAAGAATCTCACATATGGAGATTAGGGCAAAGTCCATGTGCAGCATGTGCCACCATTGATAGATTGTGAGATCTTGAAGATAGAAGAAGATAAAGGGGAGTACAAGCATCATATGATGAGGAGCACACACCCCTCTCTATTTCAGAAGATTAATGCACAGAAGAGGCAGGATGATTTGCGCTGTAAGGACAGGGACAAATCAGTCCACTCACATATACAGCCTACTCTAAACCTTGATGTTTCATTACATGGAGGCATTCCACCAGGGAGACCCCCTAATTGGAAGATTAATAAAGAGCTCTCTCAACATAGTACAACATTGATATATTTGGCTAAGGAAGGAGCCTTGGGAGGAGCTGGCACAACGTAGAGAACCTTTGGTGGGTTCAAAGGAGAGGTGAGCAATTTCTTGATATGGACATTACAATCTCCCACTTAGTTATTTGCGCTGAAAAATGATGATTCAAAAATCTATGATGGCATGAGCATGGTGTCAAAGGGATATTCCATAGCCTTAGAGCAGCAAATGATACTTCCACACATCTGGAATATTTCTGAATGTGACAAGAGGCTATTGACACTCTTGTACGCATTGGCCAAAATATGGAAGTTTTGGATGGGCAAAACCTTCCAAGAGGAGGATGACCTCCATATACTTCAATCTTGTCTTGGGCAAGATCAACTACAATGGAGGTAGCAAAAGTGGGGTAACAATACTCCAACATGTGGCTTTGGCATTAAGCATGTCAAAGAGGAGAGTTATGATGTGACAAGTGCTTCATTTCAGATTTCTACAACGTTGTCATTGTTGGGAAGCCTAGATCCATATTGGGAGTCCCAACTATTGGTGGAATATTCCAAGAACCTCTTTACATGTAAGGTTCTTGATGGACAAGTGATAGATGGGAGGTATAGAGTGGTTTATGGAGTCATTTATTTCTATGACCAAATCTACTTGACTAGAGACTCCAAGCTCAAGGAGGGGATTCTCCATGCAACATATGAGGCACTATTTTCAGAGCATGACGATTCCATTGAGTCTTATCACACCATCCTGGAGGGATTCTATTGGAAGGATCTCATAGAATATGTGCACCAACATATCAGGAGATATTTGGCTTGTTTAATATATGATAAGGAAAGCAACCAACTTCCATGGTTTTTACAATCATTTCCCCTTTTGATGGGAAAATGGGAAGGTTCATCTATGGACCTCTTCACGACTTGTCTACAATATATGGTAAAGATTGTGTTTTGATGATTATTTATCAACTAACAATGTATGTGCATTCCTTTACCATGCATTTGCAGTAAATTTCTCTAATAGAGAGTAAACCCTTTTGTGGATTTCATGGTCCTTTTGGGACTACATTCAGTGATGGGGATGACCACTTTATGGAGGACTTTGGGCAAGATATGTTTTTCCTGGATAATATTTAGCCAACACCTAATTTCCTCTAATATTTTCAAGCCTTTGAGAAGCTTATGGCAACAAGAAAGTTGTTGGATGACCACTTATCATATCATATTTTGAGACAGAAAGAGGAAGAACAATGCTGGTCTCACTTGAGGGACTATTATCACCATCCAACATGCTATATGACACATAGTTCATTTTCATTTTGGATTCCATATGGTGATGACACTCTATTCACTATATGTAGGATGGATTGGGCAAGAGTGATTCTTGGAACCAAAGAGTGGGATCATGAGAGTCCAAGAGCATTTTTGCTTCTTAATGATCATATTATTACAACCCAAGATCAGCAGTTCCACATCTATCATAAATGGAGAGAGAGACAACGTGAGTTGAACAAAATTATCTCTCATTTTCAGCCATGCAACACCTATACATGCAAAAGCAGGGGATTGGTGAGTTTTTCTATGAGCTACCAAGAATGGCTCACTTTGTTTGGATGATAGCATGGAGATTGGAGTTTATCATGGGGGTTGAGGCACCCAACATTTATCATTTCTCATGCCTTAAGGAGGCCAATGGATAGCATATAACTCTTTCCATATATCTCCCACTTTTTCATGATAAGAGATATTTGGTTTATCCACAAAAGGAAAACTTGTATTCTTGGGAGAAGACATATCCATTGGAGATTTTGTAGTATACTTGTAGTTGCTTGAGGACAAGAAAAATTTTGGATGGCAGGACTGTGATATTCCTAAATTCGCTTACAGCTAATTGGAATATTAAATTTCTGTTTTGTCACTTAGATAGGTGAATAAGTGGGTAGGAAGACCCATAAATCTCTTTATTGTGAGTAAAACCACTTCTCATGTGAAAGTGGATCATCTTTCCAGCTCAATAAAGCACCCTAAGGTGTGAACAGGGGCTAGAACATGTGGATTGGGTCAACATTTACCAAATCAACAACGTTGTCATGGAGGAGTGGACATTAATGGAGGGACAACGCAGTTTTAGATGGAGACACATTGCATGGAAGTAGTGTCATTAATGGATGGAGCTTAGGGTTTGGAAGCTCATATATTATAAAAGGAAGAGGATGGCAGCCATATTGATCATCTTGGTATATTTATATTTTAATATATGGTCTGATTAGACATATAGTTTTCTTTAGTTTAGCTAAGATTGCATGTGTTGTTTAGCACAGGGTGTTCCTAATCAAGAATCCCACCTATTCCATTGAGGATTTCTTGGAGGATTTTGCACTATACTTGCACAATTAGGAATTCAGCCAAGCTTCAGTCTCATGTACAACATAGTTTTGTTTAGAGTGGGTAGTGTTACAGGGGTGTAGCAGTGGAGGAGAGAAATCTCCATTTTTTGAGCTAGTTTCCCATTGGAGCGATCATCCTTTCATCCGGAGGCTTGTGAGGAAGACTTTAGGGCTTCATTACATATTTTGGCACCAGGCCAAGTAGCATTCATCAGCTACAACACATTTTCCTACAAGGACTGTGTTATTTTGGAGAGCAACTGCAACAGTGGGTTTATTGCCCTATTTGGAGTGTTTGGGTTTCCTATGTGGGGATCAGCCCTTCATTTAGGATATCTATTGGAGGAGGACCAGCCATCTTGTATATCATATCAACCATCTCCCATCAGTGATTTATTTGCAGATATTATTTATCCCTAGGGCCAAATCTACTATATTTATATAGTGTGTATTTCCAAAAAACTTTTCTGGGTTGTCGTGGAATCCTGTTTTGGAGCATGGATCTCTAGCCTTGGCATTTTTGGAGCATTATATCAGCAGCTATATATTTTAATAACTTTCAGCTATTATTCTCTCTTAGACAGTGCAATTTTCTGCATTCATGTATTTCATGTCTTAACAACATTTTAGATCTAAGTGTATGCTTTCATGGGAGGCTTGTTTGCCCAACTTGAGTGATATTTTCTTCAAGATCTTGTACCTATTTTGTTGTTATAATAATAATGGAATGGATCTACTATTGTCTCATGCCTTGATTTACTATATTTATGTATATTTCCAGTTTTATGCACTCTATTCCTGCTTTTCCCATTTGGGAATATTAGATTTTAACCTTCATATTTATTAGCATAGCCTTTGCACTTTACATCACTTTCAACCTTTTGTAAAATGAAATTCAACGTACATTAACATTAATTCAATTAATGACATCAATGCCAATATTTCCAACAATTATTACTATTATTAAGAAATCCTAAAAATGGGGAAATTGTGTCCACTAAAAAGGGAATACCATCCAAAAGTAATAAATAACATAAAATATGGTCCAACAAAGGTAAAATTTTCCTACCACTTAGGATATTACATGTGATTTACTGTTGTGTAACCAGCTCCAAAAAGAGAAGAAAAGAGATATCAATGCCTTAGGAATGAGCCTCTTCAAGGGGGCAACCTCCAATACATTACATAAATGAACAATTCTTGGATGATACAATTTACAAAACCTCCTTTCTATATATAGGAGTCCATGTGGGCATAATGTAATCCTAGTGGGCCACAATGCAATCCTAGCCGACCTAAAAATAATAATTTAGGGGCACAATAATAACAAAATGGGGGTTACAAGGGTACAATAATAACAATAAGGGGGTTACACTAATAACAATAAGGGACTACACTATTAATATAGGGGCTTAACATGCCCCTCTCCTTCAAACAAGTGTTGTCCTCAACGCTTGATTATTTCTTGATGCTTCTGTATAAAATTCTCATCGAACCATGTGGAATATTCTATAGGAAAGTTCTTCCACTTGCTGAGATAATTTGAAATTGATTGTACTTGTCGAGTTCTTGTTTCTGTGACTGCTTCAGAACTTCTTTCGATATGATATTGATCTTCCAGTTGTTTCATTTGATTTTGCACCAAAGTTAGGTTATCCTTTGAGAGTTGGAGAACTTGTTGTTGATGCTCATTGTGATATTCCACTACTTTATCATCCATAATAGATTTTATTTGATCCTTCAAACCATCCAAATTAGCCTCCATTTTTGCTTTTAAACCATCTATGTCACCTTCAGTTGCTCTTCGTAAGATCGAAATTTGTTGCACTTGGTACTGTAATTTTGATATCTCATATTGCAATTCTTCCTCCTCACGCGTCATAGTATAGCTTTCTGAGGGCTTAATGGGTATGGAATTATTTTTTGGAGGCATAATAGAACCCATTACTGACAAAAATTCTTCAATATGCCCTTGGAATCAATTCAACTTGATTCTTCAAACAAGACTTATGCAATTCGGAAAAAATAATACACACCTTTTACTTGCTTTGAAGAGCTCGATATTGAAATTGAATTATCTATGTAATTGAAAATCTTCAATATCTGAAATTAATCCCTGCAGTATCCCTCTGAAGCTTCTTTCAAATGCCGCAGGTCTAATCTAATTTGGATTCCCCAAGACAAAGTTGTGTCCAATCTCCCACAATGACCTAATTTTGGACTGGTTTAGTAGAGCAAAATTGTAGGACTTGTCACGTGTCACTGTTTAAACCTTTGTCTCTGAAATTGATAGCCAAGAAACTGCAGTACGTGTACTTGTGGCCACTTTTTATGGCACTCAAATCCACTGCCCAGAGAGAGAGTTATTGAAATTTTCCCACGATCACCTCTTTGAGATGAAATTCGGGAGCTTGAAAGAGCACTACCTTCCACAGATCATATCTCCAAAAATATTGTGAACCAAGCTGTGAAATTTTTTGACGAATTTCCTCATGATTTCAGATTTGCACCATATTAATTTCAGATTCTGAACCTTCGTAGAAAAAAAATTATAGCGAAAATGCCACGATAACCTGTTTAGGATCTTGAAAAAAGACCTAACTTCCACAGATGATATCTTCGAAAATATTGCGAACCAAGCTCTAAAATTTTTAGACAATATTCCTCAAGATTTCAGCTTCGTACCCTAAAAATTTCAGCTTCTGTTACTTCGTAGAAAAAACGTTATAGCGAAAATGCCACGATGACCTGTTTGGAGCAGCGAAACCCTAGAATCCAAAGCTCTGATACCAAATGTTGTGTAACCAGCTCCAAAAAGAGAAGAAAAGAGAAATGCCTTAGGAATGAGCCTCTTCGAGGGGGCAACCTCCAATACATTACATAAATGAACAATTCTTGGATGATACAATTTACAAAACCTCCTTTCTATATATAGGAGTCCATGTGGGCATAATGTAATCTTAGTGGGCCACAATGTAATCCTAGCCGACCTAACAATAATAATTTAGGGGCAAAATAATAACAAAATGGGGGTTGCAAGGGTACAATAATAAAAATAAGGGGGTTACACTAATAACAATAAGGGACTACACTATTAATATAGGGGCTTAACATTTACTTGATGAATCTCATCTTTACCTTTCACATGCAAATATCATAAGGTTGAAATATAACACAAAGTTTAGAAATCATCTATTTTAATTTTTATTATTTTTCATTTTACTCTCTATTATTCGAATCCATTTATGATCATTAAAAAGTAAATTTTAATCCATTTATTTAAACGAGTGTCCAAGAAATATTTAAACTCATTTATCAAAATTTTCCATTTATGAACATTAAAATAGGAAATTTTAATCCATTTATTTAAACGATTGTCCAAGAAATATTAGGTAGAGATGGTTCTCTATGAGATTCCTAGTTTGTAGGAGGTTTTTGAGACCTAGGTAGTTTGATGGATTCTTTCCAACTATTTAACTTCCTAGAATGGTGTGTGGTTGAGATGTTTCCTCAATCATTAGATTATATTTCCAAGATAGTTTTCCTATCTTGAAACAACATTTTGTATATTAATACTATTACTATTCATTGGTTAATGTAGATTTCCCGAGACATTTTTTATGTGTGTAATAATATTTACTCTCCCACCTTAACATCATATTAGTGTAGGTTTGTGCTTGACTCCCTCACAAGGTCCAAGGACATGTGGGTAGTAGAGTAGATACTTGTTGTGAGTATATCATTTGTCCATAAGATTGTTGAAGTGCTTAAGGAGTTGGCTCGAGAGGAATGGAGCTTCCTGATCTATTAAGCTATTTCCATTAGTAATAAGGATCCACTGTCAAGGAACTGAGAGTGACCTTTTATCTAGTTTGTCAATTTGAAAGCCATCGAGGAATCAAACCCCATTTCTAGCAGCATCTAAGATATTATTATGGAATTTATGCATGAGTAGTGCAGATAGACAAGGTGACCCAATGCAAGTATAGAATATGGCCAGTACTATGAAGAGATGGTTTATATTTTATTTGGAAATAATAGAGAAAAAAATTAGAGTTGGAAAAGGTGCTGATGACATGAGTGATTAGGCCTAGGTTAATTCAAGGCAATTTCCTTTTTCATTAATATATCAACATGGTTTCAGTGAAATTTGTGTTGGACACCTGCAACAGAGCAAGGTGTATGCTAGCTAGAAAAAAATAAAAGAGGGGACAACTAAAGAAAATAATAATGTTATAATATTAATTTAATTGCAATATAATATTATATTAATAGTATGACTACTATTATGTTAATAATGTAAAAAAAATATATCACAAAATAATAGTAAGGAAATCTAGGAATGAAAAAAAATTAAGGGAAGTTATAATAATAACATTAATAATATTATGGATTATGAGGAGCTAAGAGCCATATGTAGATCCCTCCATCACCATTCTATAGTCATTGAAGATTTTCACTTCAGCATGGATGTTATCTCAAGAAGTCTGGAGGCTTTGGAAAACACCCTACTGAGACACAGAGGACACGCAAGAGACTGAAGGCTTTGGAAAACACACTATTGAGACACACAGGACACGCAAGAGACTAGATTGGACATCCACTTGGTGGAAATGGAGGTCACTAGAGATGACTTGGCTATCAGCATGGTCAAAAATGATAGTACCTATCTAGGCATGACCTACGTCCTTTACTTGCAGCCAAAGATCTGATGGAACGCCCTTTCAAACACTTCCTAAAATGATTTATGGGTGGATAAATTGGCTCCAATGTCCCTCTGCTCAGTTTCCTTATCACCGATTTCCTCCTAGGTTGGGCCTCCACTGTGGCCAAAAATCTAACATACCACATGTGTCCTTCATTCTCAGTGGCATGTACACAAGTGATGTCTTGCTAATTATGTGTGAGGTTTTGCCTCGTAATCACCTGCGCACACTTTCAGGTGGATATATTGTACCGATACTTCCAAAGGATGTGCGTCTCACCCGCCTTCAGAGGTTATCGGAGGCAACCTAGTTGACAACGAAGAGTGTGATTCATCAATTCAATATCCACTTGATAGAAGGCAATAATTAAAGTTGGAGGTTTGCCTTCAATACCTTCTACGATGTGGAGGCAGGTTTTGTGGAGTATTTCTAGAAGTGTGGCAATAGTATGCATATAATAGGCCCCCTGCTCCCTCCTGAGGCTTTTCAAGACCCACCTAGCAGAATCCCTTTGTTGGTGGCAATCATATTAGATACGAAATCAGAAGAGTGCTTGGACTAACTCAATAAAAAGGAGGAGTTTGTTATTTACATTTTTTTCGGCAGTGAGAACTCCATTTCGAGTTCTCAGATTATGGATTTTTCTTTGGGTTTATATGCCAACGGGGTGAAGTTTGTTTGGGTTCTACAGATACCGTCTGATGCCAAATTGAAGTCGTTCTCGTTGGCCCTCGATTTTCTCCCCAACAGATTCAACAATCATATGGTGGAGGAGGGGTAGGGCTTCATCATTCTTGGGTGGGCACCGCAGTTGAGAATGCTAGCAGATCTTGCCACTGCTGCCTTTTTATCCCACTATGGATGGAAATTTGTGCTCAAAACGATGACAATGAGTGTTCCCATGATCTCATGGATTCTCTTCGCAGATCAGCACTACAACTCGAAATTTGTGGTCGATGAGATCGAGATCGCAATAGATACACCAAAGAGAGACAAACAGAATTGGATGGTCCTCATAGACAACGTTGAAAGAATTGTTAAAGTGTTAATGATGGAATAAAAGGGAAGGGAATTTAATATTTAATATTTAATATTGATTGGATAAGACAAGGACTGAATCGAATATTAAAATGTATTTTTTTGTATGGATAGAACGTTTCTCCGGTGGGAAGAAACTTTCCCTTTATAACAAATATAAGGGGGTGAAGAAAGAATTTTTTTTTGGAAAAGGTAAAAAATGAGAAATTACGGGAGAGGAGACTTTGTGACTGGAAATAATTTGAGGGAAGAGCCTTGGGCTCAAGATTCGACTATAGAAGTACAAGACTTGGGTGTTGTTCTTTGATTTTTGGGCATAGGGGGTGGACAACTTCAGCATCGACGTCTTTTGGGTTTGGGAGTTTGAGAAGTTGATCCTAGATAGGCAAGGAGGAATTGGTCGATTCGGTAACATAAGAACAGGAATCGGATTTGGCTACAAAGCAATGTCATCAGGGATTTACATCAGTTGGGAAATCCAAGTATGTGCATACATTTAAATTGGTATGTTAATTATAAATTTTATCCAAATATTTATATTGTTAGAAATGAAATTATGATGTTAGGAACTATAACTGTGATGAAGGATATTCCTTGGTTTCAAAAGAAGAAATGGTGAGCACTGGCGATTTTTCTCTAAACCTAGGTTTTCTGGCTCCCAACGTTGTCGCCGCAAACCAGTACTCGCCGATCTGGAGGAGCTACCATGGATCTGAACATAGTGCTTCCCCTAATGTCCCTCGAGGCGATGCAACTATGGAACTATGGAACAATTTTTTCCCCTTTCGCAACCTGGCGACGGAAGGGACGGGATCTGTTCCCTGGGCCCCCTGTAGACTCAACTGGCAGTTTGCAATACCATTCATGACTTCACACTCAGACGATACACCATCCATTTGGACTGTGTGAAACCTCCGCACTGATATATACCATTGGTGGACTGGTGGGAGTTATGAAGACCACCCGCTGGCTATTGGGCAGCACTATTCCCCTTCCCCCCTTTCGCCATTTATGCTACCTACAGGGGTTGGGATACCCGACGCTCTATTTTGTCAGTAGGTGAATAGAGCCGGAGCTACAGACTCCATATGCAATCACAAACAGAAAACACTGCACCCAATATGCACCTCTTCATTGGCCGTTTATACTCTACGCTGGTCCTTGATGGTGGACTGTTCTGGGACTGGCCAATATCGCACGCGTATAGGGATACCAGATCCTGATGGGACTCCACTGAAGCAGACTAACCAGGAAGATCTAGAGCCCGGTACAAACATCCCTGCAAATGAAAATCGGGTAAGCAATAACAGTTTCCAGATTTTTCTCAAAAACCCTGAGGGGAACAGTTTATTATTATGGATAAATAAATCTCAACAGGTTACAGACCTGAAGCAACACATTTGGCAAACTACTGGTTATCCTAGCAATGTTCAGTCACTCATTCATTGAGGGATATCGCTACAGGACTCCAATATCCTCTGCGATTATGGCATCTGCCCTGCAAACACCATTTACCTCAATCTACGACTACAAGGTGGTGCTGTGGGGCAGCACAGTGCTTAGGGATCCTAGGGAGATACCTATAAGAATACTCTAAAGGGGAAAAACACATCTGATGTTGCTGCTCCTACGGCACAGGCAGCCAATGTCCCAAAACCGTACATTGTGGAACAAATTAACCAGATTCCAGAATTGCAAATTGAATTACTTGAGATAGATGAGCATAGATCTGTTTATGAATCACAAGCACTCATATGCAGATTTAATTGCTTCTGGCCAAAACCAATGGAGCTTTTTCATTGGATCTTCAATAACTAGACGATGCACTGTGAAATACACCTCTGTTCAAAGGGATTCTTCATTGTTAAATTCTTATCCCCGGAGGCCAGAGAACACATCCAAAAGGCTGGACCATGGTTCTGGGGATCCACAGGACTATTCACCACACCTTGGTTTCCAGATTTTGATGCCAACGCTATGGAGGTCTCCAAAATGTCGGTCTGGTTGAGGCTTTACAACCTCCCACTTTATTTCTAGAATGAAGATGTTCTTGGCAGCATTGGAGACATGATTGGAGGTTACATCAAAACTAACACCCAATGCATGGAGGAGCGGGTCTTCACCTTTGCACACATCTGCGTGGAAGTGGACCTCAACAAGGGGCTTCCAGAATGCATCCTACTAACTCACAAACAACAAAAATGGATGCAACATCTCGATTACGAGAACACTGCTTTCAGGTGCAGAATATGCAGGAATACAGGGCATTTACAGAACACTTGTCTAGAAGCTAAAAGAGATAACAGAAAAAAGAAAAAGACAAGAAAAGCTACAAAGGGCTGGAAATTTCCCTCTGTACCAGAACAGGAGGTGGAAGAGGATGAGACGGAACCCACCACAAAAGAAAACAATCAGCCTACAATGAAAGCTAAGACACAAGAATAGGAGATGCAAGAGCCTACAAACATGGCTCAGGCAACTTTGGACCAGGAGGCACCAGAAAGTGGAGGAAAAAAAAGACACCATAACTCAGACACATCTGATTCGGATAAGGACAATGGAGCAACCATAGCAGAATATCAGCTCGCACTTATCACAACCTTGCCATCACCAAGTCCATGGCGAAAGGTTGAAAAGAAAAAGGGAGGAAAATTTGATTTTTACTCCCCTTGTATAGCATCTAAATGCAATGTAATTTTCCTGTTCTCTGAAAATCTCAGCAAAGTGTAACATGTAATTTTATTTTCATTAATAAAATTACGAATTTTTCCTTTGTGAAAAAAAACTGTGATGAAGGATAGGTAGAATTATCCATAATAACCTCCACCCCATCGTTACTAAGGGGGGAATACTGGAAAAATATATTTTCATTTTTCCTTCAATATTATTTCTCCTCATCCCATAATTTTTGTACGGTTTCTCCAATATTTCCATAATGAAGATAAGGAGTAAGGTGGGTATAATGGAAAAAAATATTTTTTATTTTTCCTTTAATATTATTTATCCCCATCCCATAATGTTTGTATGGTTTCTCCAATATTTCCATAATGAAGATAAGGAGGAAAAATAATGGAGAAAATATTTAAAAAAGATGGTTGGGGCTCTTTTTAATGTTTTCTCCATTATTTTCTCAACACCATAATATTTTTTACATTTTCTTCATTAGTTCCCCCACTGTTGTAATATTTTTATGTTTACCAAATAATGGATAAAACATAAAAATATTGGAAATTTAAAAACATTTTTGGGGTGGGGGGATAATGGAGAGCACATAGAAACATTATGGGGAAGGGGTGAATAATGGAGAAAACATAAATACATTTGTATTTTTTCTCCATTATTTCATCCTACCTAAAACATAAAAGCATTTGTGTGTTTTCTCCACTATTTTCTCTTACTCCCACTCTCATATGAGTGGTGGGAAAGGAAATAATGAAAAAACATATAACATTATCTTTATGTATTCTCCATTATTTTCCCCACCCCTTATGATGTTTTTATGTTTTATCCATTATTTCCCTCCACCCTACCCCATTATGAGAGTGGGGACGAGGGAAATAATGGAGAAAACATAAAATTGTTATAGGCCCCATAATATTTTATGTTTTCTCCATTATTTCTCTTCCCCTCAAAAAGTTCATAATTTTTTTTTTTATGTTCTATCTATTATGTTACTCACCCTCACTCTCACCTTCATAGGATATTTGAGGTCCATAATGTTTTTTTTTTTTATTTCCATTATTTCCCCAACCCCCCCCCCCCCTCCCTTTCAAGGTCAAAATGGAGAAACAATATAGTGAGACAATGTCTAAGCACCATAAAGATGGATTTGTTGAAGACACATTGAAGCTTCTTTCCAATTCCAAAATATACACACATATCCACATAATAATCAAGATCATTGTGATATGGTTGTTATGGTTTAGATACGTGGCTATGTGCATTAATTGTCTATAAGTTTCCTTTTAAATATTTGGAAGAAAATCTCTCGGTGTAGAGGAATCGATGATCATGAGACTAGCCATGGATAAGTTCAAATTTTTATTATTACTAATACTAACACGACCATATAAATTAAAAGGTTGATAAATGATTATATGCATCAAAGTACTTATATCGTGATACATCTCACATTTGAAATTATTATTATTATTATCATTATTATAGAAAATAATATATGAGTTAAACATATATACATTTAAAAAACATTTAACAAGATTCTTAACAATGGAGATTCACCTTCATTTTAACATAGATAATTTTAACCTATAAATAGGTTTTTCTACAATACCATTTGTTAATATCATGGATTTCTAATATTAGATGCCCAAGAAAACATAACTCATGGTCAGATGACACGTGTATATATGGCATTTTTTTTAATTAATCATTTTAATTCAAAGGTAAAAGAGGGCATGAGAAATTTTGAGATAAATCGCAATCTCTACTAAGAATATTCTATAATATTTCATAAAGGTTAAATGCCTACTATCCACCTAATAACTAATGATAATCAAATTAAAAATTTGGAAGCACTATTTCAAAATAGACAAAATGTTATTTTTTGTAATTTAGTAAAGTTAATTAGATATCAAATAAAAAGTTAAAAAATCTTTTAATTTGATAACATTATAAGAAATTGTATTATAAATTAGTATAGATTCATTTTAACCTTTGGTAAACTACTGAAAAAAATCAAATCTCTACACATACAAGCCTTTTTACAAGTTTTACACTTATAAAGAAATTTATACCTGAAAAAGAAATAATTTTTTAATAATTAATATGCATAATAAATTAAGTTTAATATAAACTAATTTAAATTAGAAATAATTTTGCAATATAACACATATTTATAATTGAAAAATAAAATAAGTAATATTATATTCAAAGAAGTCAATTGCTTTATGACATGTTGTGAAACCAGCTCCAAAAATAGAAGAAAAGAGATATCAACGCCTTAGAAATAAGCCACTTCGAGGGGGAAACCTCCAATACATTACATGAATGAACAATTATTGGATGAAACAAATGACAAAACCTCTTTTCTATATATAGGAGTCCATGGGGCCACAATGTAATCCTAGCCGACCTAACAATAATAATTGAAGGGTACAATAATAACAATATGGGGGTTACAGGGGTACAAAAATAACAATAAGGGGGGCTATCCTAACATAATAAGAGACTGCACTATTCATATAGGGACCTAACATGCCCCTCTCCTTCAAACAAGTGTTGTCCTCAACGCTTGATTATTTCTTGATGCTTTTGTATAAAATTCTCAACCTCCCATGTGGAATATTCTACAAGAAACTTCTTCCACTTGTTGAGATACTCTGAAATTGATCGTACTTGTTGATTTCTTGCTTCTGTGACTGCTTCAGAACTTCTTTCAATGTGATGTTGATATTCCTATTGTTTCATTCGATTCTGCACCAAAGTTAGGTTATCCTTTGAGAGTTGCAGAACTTGTTGTTGATGCTCGATATGATCTTCCACTACTTTACCATCAATAATAGATTTTGTTTGATCCTTCAAACCATCCAACTTGGCCTCCATTTATTCTTTTAAACCATCTATCTCATCTTCAGTTGCTCTTCGTAAATTGAAATTTGTTGCACTTGGTTCATAATTTTGATATCTCATACTGCAATTCTTCCTCTTCATGCATCATAGTATAGATTTTTGAGGGCTTAATGGGTATGGAATTATTTTTAGGAGGCATTTCAAAACTCAATACTAAAATATATGCTCAATAGGCCCTTGGAATCACTTCAAACTGATTTTGTTTTACACAAAACTTATCCTATTTGAAAAACAAAATACACACCTTTTACTTGCTTTTGAGGAGCTCGATATTACAACTGACTTAACTTATTACTTGCGAATACTCAATATCTCAAATTAGGCCTTGTAGTATTCCTCTAAAGCTTCTTTCAAATGCCACAGGTCTGACTTGATTTGGATTCTTCAAGGAAAATTTATGTCCAATCACCCACAATGACCTAATTATGGACTAGTTCAGTAGAGCGAACTTGTATGACTTACCACATGTCGTTGTTTGCTCCTTTGGCTTTGAAATTTAAAGACAGGAAACTACAGTCTGTGTTCTTCCAGTCACGTTTTATAGAGTTCCAATCTGATGCTCAGAGAGAGTGTTGAGAATGCAGCAAGATGATGGAGCTTAGTGAAATGAAGTCGCCTTCACTAAGTGGGCCCGCAGGCAAATTCTGGCGCAAAGTCTATTTTTAGACTATGTCTATTTTTAGACATACGGAGCATAATTTGGGAATTCCATTTGGAGATTCTTGAAGTATGCGACATGTCGGTAAAAATAGATGAGACCCTTATTTTTAGGACCCAGGCTATTTTTAGACTGCCTCTCCTAAAAATATGGAAGTCAAATATTATTTACCCTTAATAATATTTTGACTATAAACAGCAGTTTACTCTCTTGGAGCACTTCGGTTCGAGTCATGGAGGTGGCTCATGCAACTGACAGAGGAATCACGTGGTTCCTAGGGTTTGATGGCATCTTGCATGGTTGACTTCAGTTGGACTTCAGTGGCAGAAGTTTTGGAGGAGTTAATGAGAAGGATAGTGGAGTTGTGTTCTGTTTATTTTAGTTGAACTAGTTGAGATTAGTTTAACTAGCTAATCAATTAGTTATGAGTGGAGTGAATTAAATATTATTTAATTCACTAATTAATAACTCATTAGTCAACTCAAGAACACTTCAGTTCACTACAGTGCATGATCAGTTCAGTGGAGACCAGTGGAAGAGGTAGATGAAAGGGTGAGTAAAGCTATCAGTTGGAGGATCGGTTTTGCATGGGATTTGCATTACACTTGGAGGAATTGTCCATGACAATTGCGCAGTCAAGCCAAGGGGATTCGAACCTTGGATCTCTTCATATACAGGCCATGATTGCGCAATAGAGGCAAGGCAATTGGCGGGGAGTTTTGAACCAGTGACTTGTTCAAAACTAAGCTAGATTGTGTGTGACTTTATGAGAAAGTATTGAGTACTTGTGAGGAGTATTGTACTTGTTTGGTTACATGATTTCTCCATTATAATATACACAATAGCTGCGGGGTTTTCAGCTATAGGCTTTCCCCATACATACTGAGTTAATGTGTGATTGATTTGATGTGAGATTGCTTCTATTATTTCCGCATGTGACAATTAATTGTACATGAGATTATGTGTTATGCATGCAATTCGAAATTGATGTGTAATCGGGTTAATCTCCATTGAATAAGTGATTTATTCAGCTAATTTCTACAGAGAGAGTTATGAATATTTTCCCACGATCACCTCTTTGAGATGAAATCTGGGAGCCTGAAAAAGACCTAACTTCCACAGATTATATCTCTAAATATATTGCGAACCAAGCTCTGAAATTTTGCGAAGATTTTCCTCAGGATTTCAAATTTGCGCTCTAAACATTTTAGCTTCTGAACCTTCTTAGAAAAAGAGTTATAGTGAAAAATTTTCAATGACATTTTTAAGTGAAATTCAAGAGCCTGCAAAAATCCCTAACTTCCACAGATCATATCTCCGAAAATGTTGTGAAACAAGCTCTGAAATTTTGCGACGATGTTCCTCCAGATTTCTTCTTCGTACTCTAAAAATTTCAGCTTTTGAACCTTCGTAGAAAAAAAGTTATAGCGACAATGCCACGATGACCTATTTGGAGCAGCGAAACCCTAGAATCCAAAGCTCTGATACCAAACGTTGTGAAACCAACTCCAAAAATAGAAGAAAATAGATATTTCTAATTGGCCACAATCTTCTCTGCAAACTGATGACTTAACAGGAATTTTCTGTAAAAATTTCTTTCAAATATTGTTTAATATTTCCAAACCCATAATGGTTGTTAGAAATGTGAGAGAGGTTTTTTTATTTGGAAATCTTAGGAACATAAACCTCCTTCAGTTTTGAAAAATTCATCTTGGATTAGTCACAATAGTTTCTGCAAAACAATGACTTAAACAAGAATTTTCTAAAAAATGTCCCTTCTTGCTCTGTTTTCATCTTTTAACCTTTTTGTTCTTTTAACTGTTTTTCTTTTACTTTGGATAAATTTCATTGTTGGTGAAAGTATTTTCATCTCTATTTAACCATTAATGCCTCCATGTTTACTTTTACTATTTTACCTTGACTGCTCTGTTACCTTTTCACTTTTACCTTTTACAGTAAGAGTGAGTAAAATATGTCCTGGAGAATTACTGATGGAAATGTTTTCATCCTCTGTTCTAACCACTTGTGTAAATTTCTTCATTCTGCTCTGCTACTGTATGAAATCTCCTTGTTTTTAGGAAAACAATTTGAACTCATTTCCTTGTGAATTCTTTGAGTAAATATGTCTTTAACTAGTCTTAAGCGATCTATCCAAATTATTCTTTTGCCAATAACCTGCAAAACAAAACAATTGTTAATGAAACCTTGGCTACAAGGAGGGTTTCTCTAGGACAGCAGAGGTTTTCTTAGGGCTGTTGAAGTCTTTGGAAGTAAATTAGAAGCTTTAAGCAGTTTTAACAGCAACTGCAATGGCCTTTTCAGTTTCTTTGGGCATAAAACAGTGTACCAGGAGCTTTGTTTCTTCAGTCGGGATGGATAAATGTGCTAAAAATGTAAAAAAGGGCTTTACTGGTGCATATGGGGTTTTATGGTTTAAACAGAATCGGCATTAAATGGCGGTCATATCAGAAAATTGGTGGTTTTCATGCTTCGAAGGCGAAAAATCGCGAGTGGTTATCGCATTGGTTTATGGTGGTAAGTGGTTTTAACTGAATCGGATGTGATCCAATCAAAACGAGCCAAGTGGAGGAGAGATAAAAGGCTGAAACAACCTATTTCACGATGAAATGAAATGTATTTTAGTCGCGCAACTAAAAATGTGATATGGTTTTTCGTTCGTTAGATCTGGGAGTTTGATTGCGAATAGTCGATATTTGATTTGAAAGTTGCTCGGGATTTGGAGTGGGGTCCAGGGTTTGGTATATGCGATGCGATGGGTTATAACCTTATAAATATAAATTTATAATGTTAAAACCTTATGTTATATGACTGGGCGGGGCTAAAGTTGTATTTTTTCATTTAAAACATTTAGCATATATTTCAATCACGAGCACAGGTAGATTTATTATATGATATTTAAACCTTTTAACAGATGTTTAAATACCAAAGGGGCAGGGTATTTTTTATTTGATATGTTTATAACCTATGGGAATAAAGGGGGGTTTATATTTCATCACATCAGATATATATAACATAGGTTTAAACTTTAAGTAATGGGTTTTTGGGGTTATTTAAATATAAAGGATTTATTAATATACGGGAAGGGTATATTGAGGGATTTAGTAATATAAGTTAGAAATTAATATGAAATTAACGTGTAATGTAGGAAATGGATTAAAAATACAAAATTTAAAACTAAGTAAAGTGTAAAGATAGACAAATAAGCATATTTTGTCCCATTTTTTGTTTTTCACACTTAAACTTAGGATAAATGTATTTTCTAGGTTTTTTGAGTGTTTATGAATAGAAATGAAATTAGTTATGTATTTTTTTTTACTTTTACTAAGCAAAAGGGTATTTTACTTAGGAAAAGGGATCATAATTTTGGAAAAGGGTGAATATGTTGATGAAATGGGTTTTATGTAAGGAATTCAATATTTTTAACCAATCAGTTATCGAGCCTTGGGTCCAGTCCCAACAAAAGTCAGAGAAATGCTCTGAGCCTCTTTAACTGAAGGTTTTGAATACTAGATCATTGTGGGGGAGGGGAAATCAGTAATTTTGCCCGGTGATGCTTTATTACATGCCTTACACAACTGCTTTCTACCTACCCATCATTATTCTAATATTTTTAATTCATTTTTATGAGTGCATTTAAGTTTGCAACCCTAAATCAATTTTCTTTCAAAACATAAAAACTATCTAATTCTAACCTTATTCATCCGAGGGCTCAGATTAAACTGTTGAGCTCCTCATTTATTCTCTATCTTATCTATTGATTTGTCAAGTTTAAACTATTTGACAGATCTTTATTCTCTATCTAACAACATGAAATTTAAAGCATGAGAGGTCAAGTTTAAGCTATTTGACCCTCATGGATTTGTGGCATTTAGGAAAAGCTGCACACGATCTTATTGGCAAAAAGTAAATTAAAGTAGTGGCATTTAAACTTGCAACACTTTCCTGATCTATTTTTGATGGGGTTCATATTTAATATTCTTTTGATCTTTGTTTCTTTTTGTCCTTTGATTGTTCTTTTAGGACATACCCTCTTTTTTAATTTTTTAATTTGGGAATACATTTGCAGAAAGCAAAGTTATGTACAATATTTCAAGAATTTTAACAGAGTCAAATCAAAATTATGAATCCTATATTTATAGGACCCTAACAACGACTTCACATGGGGATGGAATCTCCTTGTGAGATGTCAAGAACATCGTCCACTAGTAGCCTGATCCATTAAGCCAATCCCAAACATGCATATGCTGTGACTGAAAAATCTTGAACTAAATTTACACCTTTTTTCTGCAAAATGAAATTTCATTTGAGACTAAAAGGTGCTGCAACCTTCAAACCAAACTATTAAATCATCAATATCTTAGGGCCTTTTCCTTGGCTTCAAATATTAATGAATTATTTCAAACTAGCTGAAAACTGAAAACTGAAATAAGTTGAAATCCTACATATTTACTCTAATCAGTTGTCCAACTATTGGTTAGGTAAAATGAAATAGCCAATGCAACCATTCAAGCATTATATACTTTAATAGATTTTGCAGCATTTTCTTATTGATTATCAAAACTATAATTCTGCAACCTATTAGAAACTTGTCAACAAATGAGAGGATAAGGAAATAATTGATTTCCTTTGTTGACTCTAGAAACTTTTCAAAAGGATATTCCAAGTTATATACACTAATGTTTAACTGATCTAAACAACTGTACATCTATTCTGGATGGCCTCCATGCCATGAAACTGAAATGTTATTTTCATCTTTATCTCCCTGCAAATTTTCAGATAAGTTTTGTGATGATATTCCCACTGATTGTAATGTTTGACTGTTGAAACCTTTATCATCTTGATTCTAAAACTCATAGTTAGTTAATGGAGAAAAGCTTTGAATGCATTCATTATAAAACATAGCTGTTATTAGATCATGAAAAACTTGTGAGGATGGCTGCAATCTATTGGATATGGAATTCCATGGGACTTCATAAACTTCAACAAGTTTCTCATCCTTTTCTTTAATGATTTTATAACACATTTCCTTTAAAAGCTGAAATGATTCAAAACATAGTGGTATTGAATCCTCCAATGTTATTTAATCAGATGTTTCAATGGAATTTGATAACTGTAATTGTGAAACTGAAATATCTTGATCAGGGTTTCATTATCTTCTTTGTTTTCAATCAAAATTTCTAAATACTATTGATTATTGATGGCATGAAAGTTGTCTCTAATGAAATAAAATGAAGAAAAACAAAGAGGTAAAGAACCTTCACTTATTTCCAAATTTTGTGTTTTTTCCTCCTCACTTTCATGGATGATCACTGTATTCTGGTTGCTGAAACTGAGTTTCTTTATCCCACAAACTAGCTTCTGATTGCTCTGTAAAGTTAGCTTGAGTTTGGAGAACATAACTATCATCATAATGATCATACTTAGGCAAATCATCAAAATAAAGAATGTCATCAAACATACACATTAGATCAGGAGATTGCTCCTCTATATATTGATTTGTAAATTCATTTTCTGACCTATGATAATTGGAATTAGCAGGAATTTGTTCAAGGATATCAACCTCTTCTATTCCTTCATGGTGATTTTGAATAAAAAATTCATCTTTCATTGTGATCTTCTATATGATTTCATCTAGTTTTCTTACCAAAAGGATGATTTTTACCTCTACAATGTTTTTTTTCTCTTCTTATGATTTCAACTTTTCATTTCTTATTTGCAAATTAACTTCTACATCAATTGCAATGTTTTGCATCTGTATAAGTGTTTCTGGATCTCTTTCTCTTAAATGAAATTCTATTTCTGGATCAAAGGCACTTGGATAATGTAAGAGAGTTGAATCATGAGGAGGTCTAATATTTTCTGGCATTTAATAATAAACTTGATTAAATCTTTCAGAAAATTTTTGTATTGTTGCATTTGGATGTCTTTTTAACTGATTATATTCTTCTATGATCACAAAAAGATTGAGTTTAATTATCCATGTTTCAAGAAATTTTTTGACAAACTGCTGGAAATTTGAGATGCTTGCATTAGGCAGATTCTTGATCCAAATTTTTATTCTATTTTGCAAAGAAAGAGCAAAAATTTTGATTTTAACATCATCTTCATCAATCTCAAATAAATCCAGATAATTTTCAAAACCTTGAAGATGTTTTTCAGCAATGATGTTATTATTTTCTCCATCAAACTTGGGAAGAAATTTGTAATAATTAGCAGGGAAATCATGGAGTATAGGAGGTAAAATGAGGGGCTTATATCTATCAGGAACTTTAAATGGTACAGGAATATGCACAGGGATTGTAAGATCAGTCTTGACTATTTGAGGCTTCTTAATTGAAAAATGATCATCATTAGATTCAGAAGAAAGATGCTCAAAGAGATTAAGAGAATTAGTACTTACAATATTCAAAGGAAAATAATTAAAAACTAATCTAAGATGTTCTATAAAATAAAATATACATTGAAAAAATTTCTTAATGAGAAAGAATATAATGTCTTGGATTAAAATCCAAGTTGAAAGCCTGATCTTTCCATATTGTTCTTTCAGGTTCATTCCTCCAGTGGAGTCTTGATTGCAAAATTTGATAGAAATTTCTGATAATTTCGAACAAAACAGAGGAAGCAAAGTTCCTCAACTCAACACAAAGAAATGAGAGAAATCTGTACAAAGAAGATATGGAGAAAAGTTCTGTTTTTATTAACCATAAAAATGACAATAAAAATTACAAACTTCTTCAGAACTACAGTTCTAGAATAATCAAAAACTCCATACTCTGTTTTTACAAACTCTGTTTTTTACACAGATTCGTGTTTCAGCATCTGGCAGACAGTTGCTGGAACTCCACACAGTCTGTTGCTGAAACACAGAGACAGTTGTTGAAACTGCCTGTAGAATGCATTGCTGCTCCAAAACACAGCGACTCTGTTTTTCCCTGTTTTTCCTGCTCTGCCTTCTTCTCTGTCTTTTTCTATTTCTCAAACTCTCTAACATCAAAACGAACTGCTGTTCATTACATTTATAAGTGAAAAACATATTTGACTTATAATATTTAAAAATACAAAATATCTTCTAATCTTATCTGCGTATTGAATGCAGATAAGCGGTGATGCCTTTTGGAACAAATGAAGTCGGCTGTTATAGGGGCATTTAATTCTAAAAATTTAATGCACAGTAATGTGAAAAATATCAAGCATGACTTTCAGGCATCCACCTTGCTGAAATATCTGCGGCAATCAGATTTTCCTGTCCAGCTGTTTTATGTTGCAGTTGGAATTAAATTCCAACACTCCCCCTTAATTTCAACTGCTGGGTTTTTCTGCATACCCAAGCATTTCCTGAAATGATCAAAACTTTTCTTTGCCAATGGTTTTTTCAAGATGTCAGCCAGCTGATCCTCTGTTCTGCAGTGCTGCAAAAAAATCTCACCATTGTTAACCAATTCACGTATGAAGTGAAATTTGGTGTCTATGTGCTTTGTCCTTTTATGAAAGACAGAATTTTTAGACAATGCTATTGCCGAGCTATTGTCACAGTAAATGGTTGTGCCCTTTTCTTGTTCATGACACAAATCTCTGAGAACTCTTCTCAGCCACACTGCTTGGCATGTTGCTGCTATTGCTGCCACGTACTCTACCTCTGCTATTGACAAAGCCACAATTGGTTGCTTCTTGGAAGCCCATGAGATGGCTCCCGATCCCATATGAAACACATATCCCGATGTGCTTTTCCTATCATCAACACTTCCAGCCCAATCACTGTCAGTGTAACCTGTTAGCATGAAACTTTCAGAAGAGGAGTATAAAATACCAAACCCCTTCGTTCCATTCACATACCTTAGAATCCTCTTGGCTGCCTGCCAATGAGTCTCTTTCGGTCTTTCCATGAATCTGGAGATTAAACTCACAGCGTGCATAATGTCCGGCCTAGTTGCAGTCAAGTACATGAGGCTGCCAACTATGCTCTTGTACAACTTTGGATCAAAATCCTTGCTGTTGTCTTCTTTGGTCAATTTCAACCCCATTACAGTTGGAGTCACAGCTGCCTTGCTATTCTGCATGTTAAATCTCTTCAACACTGCTTCTACATATTTACCTTGGGAAATGAAAACACCATTTTCACTTTGGTCTACTTCAATTCCAAGAAAATATCTTAAGAAACCCAAGTCAGTCATTTCAAATTCACTTTTTATGACTGCTTTAAATCAGCAATGAGAGAAGCATCATTGCCAGTAAAGATTAAATCATCTACATATAAAACAACAATAAGAATCTTACCGTCATTCTCCTTTATGTAGAGTGTGGGTTCACCATCACATTTCTCAAACCCATTCTAATCAGATAAGCATCTATTCTGCTGTACCATGCTCTTGGAGCTTGCTTCAGCCCATAAAGAGCCTTCTTCAGTTTGCAGACTTTATGCTCTTGGCCTTCAACTTCATAGCCTGGAGGTTTTTCAACATAAACCTTTTCTTTTAACACTCCATTCAGGAATGCAGATTTAACATCCATCTGATAAATCTTCCATTTGTGTTGTGCTGCAATAGACAACACTGTTCTGACTGTTTCCATCCTTGCTACTGGTGCAAAGGTTTCATCATAATCTCTACCTTGTTGCTGCTTGTAGCCTTTCACAACAAGTCTTGCTTTATGCCTGTCAATCTTGCCTTCAGCATTGCTTTTGGTCTTATAGACCCACTTAACTCCAATGACATCTTTGCCTTTAGGGAGGTCCACTAACTCCCATGTTTTACTCTTCTCAATTGCACCAATTTCTTCATTCATTGCTTCAATCCATTTATCTTCATTTACAGCATCTTCAAAATGAATTGGGTCATCAACATGAAAATATAAAGCGAATAATGAATTCAAACCGGTATTGTTACTTACCTCTCCTTATTCATAAATCTCATTCAGATTTCTGAATCTTGGTATTCTTGGTGTGCTTGGAGTTCCATCCGAACTTGAGGGTATTTCTGATCCCTGCGGTGTGCTTGGAGAAGCACTTCCTTGACTTCTTAAGGCTGTTCAAATTCCAGCTTGTGGTGTGGTTTGTTGTACTTGCTGTGGTGGAGGAGGAGCCACCAAAGAAGGGTTATTTGTTGTTGTCCCTTCCTCTTCTTCTTCGTGAGACACAATTGTCCTCACATTCACCATCTTCTCTAAGCTTCCATCCCAAGCTTCATCTTCAATGAACTGCACATCTCTGCTTACTATCAATTTCTTGGTCAATGGATTATAGAGTTTGTATGCTTTTGACTCATCACAATAGCCAATAAAGACACACTTCTCCCCCTTACTATCAAGCTTCTTCCTTAGCTGATCCGGTACATGTGCATATGCTACACAGCCGAATACTCTCATGTGAGTGACAGTTTGCTTTCGTCCACTCCATGCTTCTTCTGGTATTTTGTTCATGACAGCTTTGGTTGGACATCTATTCAAGATGTAAATTGCGCAAGTGACAGCTTCTGCCCAATACTCATGTGGAAAGTGTTTTGCCTTCAGCATACTCCTGACCATGTCCATAATGGTCCTATTCTTCCTTTCTGCAACACCATTTTGCTAAGGTGTATACCTCGCGGTGAACTACTTTTGTATGTCGTTCTCTCTGCAAAAACGCAGAAAGTCTTTGGAGATGTATTCTCCACCTCTATTTGTTCTGAGCACTTTGATATAATGCCCACACTGCTTCTCAACGAGAGTTTTGAAGTGGCGGAATTTCTCAAACACTTCACTCTTCTGTTTCAGCACATACACCCATGTCTTTCTGGTGTAATCATCAATAAAAGTTAAAACATATTTATTTCCGGCAAATGATGGTATTTGCATCGGTCCACACACATCAGAGTGAACAATTTCCAAGGGTGCTTTTGCCCTTATACTCTTTCCTGCTGGAAAGATTTCTTTGTGTTGTTTGCCCAAGATGTAGCCTTCACAAAGGCTGTCCGGTTTCTCGATCAATGGCAATCCCTTTACCATTCCCTTTCTGTGTAACAGATTCAAGCCTCCGAAATTGAGATGTCCAAATCTCAAGTGCCACAACCAATTTTCATCTTTCACCTGTTCTTGAAAGACTTCTTGTGTTACAGCTGCAATAGTTCTACCTTCCTTCAAATCTGCCCTGAGTTTGAGAGGAAACATTCTATTGTTGGTCATCTACACCTGTGCAATGATCTTCTTACTTGAAGGTATGTCTCTGATTGTACACATATCATCTTTGAATAACACATTATAACCTTTGTCAATGAGCTGTCCAATGCTCAAAAGATTACATTTCAGACCAGGTACATAGTATACCTCTGGCACAATCATCTGTTCTCCATTTCTTGCTCGGATACTGACTCTGCCCTTACCCTTGACAGATATCTTACTATCAGTTCCTGTTGTTACCTCAGATTTCACATTTTCATCCAGATTGGAAAACATTGCAATATTTCCAGTCATGTGATTACTACAACCTGAGTCTAAGAACCAAAAATCTTCTTGTTTGTCTTGTGCAATGTTACATGTTAACAACACAATCTTTGGATTCTTATCTTCTTCATTTGCAAAATTAGCATTTTGCCTATTATTCATGTCATTTTTATTTTTCCTACATTCATTGGCATAGTGCCCATATTTCTTACAATAATGACATTGGACTTGGGATTTGTCATACCTTTGTCCATGAGCTTGCTGTTTGCTTGAACCTTCATCTTGGTTCTGATTGCAGCTCCTTCCGCTTGTGCTTGCAGGATTATTTCTGCCTTTGTTTTGGCTTCTTCCACGACCTCTATTATTTGCTCTGCCTCGACCTTTTCCTTGGCCAAAAGACATCTGAGTCTTGAATGCTTGCTCAAAAGAGGAATCTGTTCCTCTACTCAGTCTGTGTTCATGAGACATAAGAGAAGCACTCAGTTCATCTACTGTGAACTGTGAGAGATCCTTTGTTTCTTCTATTTCTACCACAACAGCTTCAAACCTTGAGGGTAAACTTCTCAAGATCTTCTCTACAATCCTTCTTTCTTCAAGAATTTCACCATGAGATCTAATCTGGGTTATCAACCCAATAACCTGAGTGAAGAATGAATCTACTGTATTAGATTCCTTCATGCTAAGTGTTTCAAAGTCTCTCCTCAACATCTAAAACTTTGCAGTCTTCACCTTCTCCATGCCTTGATAGGCAGTTTTGAGAATATCCCATGCCTCCTTGGATTTTGTTGCTGCTGCAATCCGTGGGAAAACACTTTCATGTACTGATTGAAAGAGAAAAAAGAGGGCTTTGGCATCCTTCTTCCTGTCGCTCTTCAACAGGTCTCTTTCTGCTACTGTCAAAGAAGCCAACGTTGTTGCATCTGCAGGTTCAGCATAGCCAGTTTCAACCAGCTCCCATATTCCTTGAGAAGCAAACAATGCTTTCATAGTTATGGACCAATAACTGTGATTTTTCCCATTAAACTATGGCAGTTGGGAATTTTTCAAACTAGTTCCAGCATCTGCCATCTTAACCTGTATAAGTAAAGAAGAGATATTGATTGTATAATAAAACAAGCAAGAACTTTCTCTGCTGGAGAAATCTGCTCAATAAGCTTCTTACAGCTCCTGCAGTGGAAAAAACAAACTCTGTTTTTGTCTCACTGATTGCCTAGACCAGCTCTGATACCATGATGGAAATTTCTGATAATTTCGAACAAAACAGAGGAAGAAAAGCTCCTCAACTCAACACAAAGAAATGAGAGAAATCTGGACAAAGAAGATATGGAGAAAAGTTCTGTTTTTATTAACCATAAAAATGACAATAAAAATTACAAACTTCTTCAGAACTACAGTTCTAGAATAATCAAAAACTCCTTACTCTGTTTTTACAAACTCTGTTTTTTACACAGATTCATGTTTCAGCATCTGGCAGACAGTTGCTGAAACTCCACACAGTCTATTGCTGAAACACAGAGACAGTTGCTGAAACTGCCTGTAGAATGCATTGCTGCTCCAAAACACAGTGACTCTATTTTTCCCTGTTTTTCCTGCTCTGCCTTCTTCTCTGTCTTTTTCTATTTCTCAAACTCTCTAACATCAAAACGAACTGTTGTTCATTACATTTATAAGTGAAAAACATATTTGACTTATAATATTTAAAAATACAAAATATCTTCTAATCTTATCTGCGTATTGAATGCAGATAAGCAGTGATGCCTTTTGGAACAAATGAAGTCGGCTGTTACAGGGGCATTTAATTCTGAAAATTTAATGCACAGTAATGTGCAAAATATCAAGCACAACTTTCAGGCATCCACCTTGTTGAAATATCTGCGGCAATCAGATTTTCTGTCCAGCTGTTTTATGTTTCAGTTGGAATTAAATTCCAACAAAATTGATTTGGAGTCGCCGGGTGGATGATTTTAACCTTTGTGTGTCTAATCACTTTCCACCATCATAAATCAAATCTGAATCTGTAAAACATTTCTGAAGAAAATGTTAGTTTCCCCAGTGGAGTTTCCATTATGTTATCACTCAGTAATTTCTCAAGATTAAAGAAAGAAGTAGTCTGAGGTAACTACAGACCAACTTGTAAACTCTAAGATCTAGCCTTCCTAGGGTTCAGAGAGGGCTCTCACTATAAATTTTAACTTTCTTTTGTTTTATAAAATATTCAGCTAGTTATGATTATGCAATTGATTTCGGGTTTGATTGGTTTGGTGGGAAAAATCATTGGAAGAGATGGATAGTGGGAAATCTATTTGTCCATTGGGCTAAGGATTCAAAATTCAAGCATAAAGAGCTGGGATCAAGGTCAAAAAGTCAAATGTTTTCAGGGCAAGATAGATAACCCTTGGAGATCTTGGAAATTTGTTTTGTGAGATGGTATAATCGGGATAAAGAGCAATTAAGGGTTCTTTGATCCAAAAAATGGAAGTAGTAGGCAAAGGTCAAACGAGAGAGGGAGCAATTAAGGCTTCCCTACACTGAAAATCAGATGAAAACATAGAAATGAAAAATAGTTAAGACAGGGTGCTTTTAAAAAATCCTGAAGTAATCCTCCTATTCATTCATTCAAATTTATAACACATAATGGATTGCATGTAACAAAGAAATATAACAGTGACAAATTTAGAAAATACTTCACTCTAAATAGCTCATCACATGAATCCTAAAATATGATGCTAGTTGATCTGATCTAGTCTGCTACTCGAAATTTGAACACAAAAAGACTCCAAGTCCACAAAAATGTCTATAGAAATCTTCAGCAATTCACTCCCCAATAATACTTCACAGGATGAAGTATTTATACAAATTCTAAACTAAAATATCTTGAAAAAATATCAAGATTGGTTTACAAATATCTCAAACTGTTTTACATAAATAGAACTTAATTAAAGGACATTCAAAACTAATGAATCTATTTGGAACTATACTTATGGATTGATTTTGACAAAGAAGATAATTCAAATTTGATATCTACTCTTAGTTGATGATGAGGCATCCAAGCCACTAACTATCTCCTTTCTTTGTGCATTCTGCTCCAGAAATTCTGTAAACCTAGGGTCCAATGATACCTTTGTATATCTTAATCTGAAATAGATATGTAAAACATGAAATAGGTTATTGTAGATAAATATTTTTTTGAGATAAACCTCTCTCAGTTCCTTAAAATTATGCTCCAGCTGGTCACAATAGGCTCTACAAAAATATGTGTAAAAACAGAGCTTTGCATAGTCCGAAAAAAATAGGCTGTAAATATGTGCATGTATCTCTCATTTTGTAATACCTGTGCAAAACGTGAGATGCATTTTTGTAGATGGGTCTCTTAGGAACCAAAACCTCCTTAATTTTTGTAAGATGTATTTCTAATTAGCCACAATCTGCTCTGCAAACGAATGACTTAACATGGATTTTCTATAAAACATGCTTTCAAATATTGTTTAATATTTCCAAACCCATAATGGCTATTAGAAAAGTGAGAGAGGTTATTTTAGTTTGACATCTTAGGAACATAAACATAATTCAGTTTTGAAAAATTCATCTTGGATTGGTCACGATAGTTTCTGCAAAACAATGACTTAAACAGGAATTTTATGAAAAATGACCCTTCTTGCTCTGTTTTCATCTTTTAACTGTTTTTATTTTACTTCGGATAAATTTCATTGTTGGTGAAAGTATTTTCACCTTTGTTTAACCATTAATGCCTCCATGTTTACTTTTACTGTTTTACCTTGACTGCTCTCTTACCTTTTCACTTTTACCTTTTACAGTAAGAGTGAGTAAAATATGTCCTGGAGAATTACTGATGGAAATGTTTTCATCCTCTGTTCTGACCACTTGTGTAAATTTCTTCATTCTACTCTGCTACTGTATGAAATCTCCTTGTTTTTATGAAAACAATTCGAACTCATTTCCTTGTGACTTCTTTGAGTGAACATGTCTTTAACTACTATTAAGAGGTTTATCCAAAGTATTCTTTTGCCAATAGCCTACAAAACAAAACAATTTTTAATGAAACTTTGGCTACAGGGAGGGTTTCTCTAGGACAGTGGAGGTTTTATGAGGGTTGTTGAAGTCTTTGGAAGTAAATTGTAAGCTTTAAGTGGTTTTAACAGCAGTTGCAATGGTTTTTTCAGTTTCTTTGGGCGTAAAATAGTGTACCAAGAGCTTTATTTCTTCAGTGGGGATGGATAAACGCACTGAAAATGCAAAAAATGGCTTTACTAGTGCATATGGGGTTTTATGGTTTAAACAGAATCAGCATTAAATGGCATTCATATCGGACAAATTGGTGGTTTTCATGCTTCGAAGGCGAAAAACCGCGAGTGGTTATCGCATTGGTTTAAGGTGGTAAGTGGTTTTAACTGAATCGGATGCGATCCAATCAAAACGAGCCAAGTGGAGGAGAGAGAAAAGGCTGAAACAACCTATTTCGCATTGAAATGAAATTTATTTTAGTCACGTAACTAAAAATGCGATATGGTTTTTCATTCATTAGATCTGGGAGTTCAATTACGAATCGTCGAGATTTGATTTAAAAGTTGCTCATGATTTGGAGTGGGGTCCAGGGTTTGGTATATGCGGCGGGATGGGTTATAACCTTATAAATATAAATTTATAATGTTAAAACCTTATATTATATGACTGAGCGGGGGTAAAGTTGTATGTTTTCATTTAAAACGTTTAACATATATTTCAATCACGGGCACAGGTAGATTTATTATATGATATTTAAACCTTTTAACAAATGTTTAAATACCATAGGGGCAGGGTATTTTTTATTTGATATGTTTATAACCTATGGGAATAAAGGGGGGTTTATATTTCGTCACATGGGATATATATAACATAGGTTTAAACTTTAAGTAATGGGTTTTTGGGGTTATTTAAATATAAAGGATTTATTAATATACGGGAAGGGTATATTGAGGGATTTAGTAATATAAGTTAGAAATTAATATGAAATTAAGGTGTAATGTAGGAAATGGATTAAAAATACAAAATTTAAAACTAAATAAAGTGTAAAGATAGACAAATAAGCATAGTTTGTCCCATTTTTTGTTTTTCACACTTGAACTTAGGATAAATGTATTTTGTAGGTTTTTTGGGTGTTTTTTAATAGAAATGAAATTAGTTATGTAGGGTTTTTTACTTTTACTAAGCAAAAGGGTATTTTACTTAGGAAAAGGGATCATAATTTTGGAAAAGGGTGAATATGTTGATGAAATGGGTTTTATGTAAGGAATTCAATATTTTTAACCAATCAGTTATCAAGCCTTGGGTCTGGTCCCAACAAAAGTCGGAGAAATGCTCTGAGCCTCTTTAACTGAAGGTTTTGAATACTGGATCATTGTGGGGGAGGGGAAATTAGTAATTTTTCCCGATGATGCTTTATTACATGTCTTTCACAACTTCTTTCTACCTACCCATCATTATTCTAACATTTTTACTTCATTTTCATGAGTGCATTTAAGCTTGCAACCCTAAATCAATTTTCTTTCAAAACATAAAAACTATTTAATTATAACCTTATTTCTTCTGAGGGCTCAGATTAAACTGTTGAGCTCCTCATTTATTCTCTATCTTATCTACTGGTTTGTCAAGTTTAAACTGTTTGACAGATCTTTATTCTCTATCTAACAACATGAAATTTAAAGTATGAGAGGTCAAGTTTAAGTTGTTTGACCCTCATGGATTTGTGGCATTTAGGACAAGTTGCACACAATCTTATTGGAAAAAAGTAAACTAAAGTAGCGGTATTTAAACTTGCAACACTTTCATGATCTATTTTTGATGGGGTTCATATTTAATATTCTTTTGATCTTTGTTTCTTTTTGTCCTTTGATTTTTCTTTTAGGACATACCCTCTTTTTTCATTTTTTAATTTGGGAATACATTTGCAGAAAGCAAAGGCATGTACAATATTTCAAGAATTTTAATAGAGTCAAATCAAAATTATGAATCCTATATTTATAGGACCCTAACATGGAGAATTTTTAGAATTTATGCTTTGTGGAGCTCAATTGTGATCCACACTTTTCGTAACATCAAATGAAATTAACGAAGACATCAATTAGTATTTACTTTAATATGTGAGTCTACTTTGAGGGAATTTATTAACGATTCAATGCATTAGTAATATTAGTTCTTATATTATGATTCCACTTGTTTTAGTTTTATGAGTATATCATCCAAACAGTAACAAACACTCTTGAGGATTCATTTAATGTCTTCTTGGCCTACAAAATTTTTATAATTGTCCACCTATTTGTCATGGAGCACCAGGAAAAATAAGGTGTCCAACTACTGATGACGTATAACAGAGGTTAGAAAAATTAATCTTCACCGTCAAAATTTCCCAAGGTTGAGAATCCATTTGATATGTTGATCAACCACCTTTGAATCCGAGAAATAGATTTTATCACCAAATTCCCAGGATTCAAGATATTGAATTTTTGTTCTGATCTTTGGAGGAACCAAGTCAAACAAGGTTGCTACCGAGTTCTAACCAAATATACGTCTAGACTGGGAAATGGAACTACTACTAGCACCTTCCCGTCAACTTGCCATTCTTGATGAGGTGGCATAATGAGGCAGAAATGCACAAGATTTTCACTTTGTTGACTGACCTTTAAACAGACCTGAAGCTTTAGAAACAAACTAACATAGCATTAATTTGTAGGGCTACGAACGAGGATTATTTTGTCCCCAACACCCACAAAGTAGTGTACTAAGCAATACTTTTAACAGTTGAAACCCGCATAGGATGAAAACACAAGCACGTCTAAAACATCCACCAAGTATGAATAGAAATGAACAATGTGGGAAATAGCTCTATGAAGATTAGAGAACCAGTATCCTTTACCCTCATAGAAATAAATTGAAACAAAAAGACTACCCACCTAGTACCCTAACTAAGATTCCTTACCTAGAGACCATTTTTTTCTACCAGACTCGAGAGAATGAAATTGGTAGTGACAATTTAACCCAGAAAAATGAATTACATGATATAAAGACAAATATTTAATGATGACAGACAGGACTTTGGTAACGAACACCAACATTACACAATGTTGCCGAAAATTGAGCATATGAAGCCATAAAACTCCCCATTATAACATCTAAGATGTACCAAAATTAAGCCTATGAAACCATGGTAAAGAACATTTTTAAAACCAAATTGAAAAGTTCCCCAGATATCACACTCCACATACCAAAATTGGGTAATTAAAATAGATACTTTGAAATTCCAAGCCTTGGAGTGTCGAGGAAGGAAGCGTGACCACTAACTTGAATATGGGCCCTGAGTCTGCATTATGCAGGAAGAGGATGAAAAACATTGACATCCTTTAGAGCTTCAAAAGCCCTTGAAACATCAATGGAATAAAACCTCAATTCCCTCATTCGAGTGAGAGTATACCAGTCCATTTAGAGATGGCTTCGAACACACCCAGTACACCTGATCAGGAGCTCAAGTCCAAGCCATGGAAAAAGGCTAAAAACTGAAAGTGCTCAGAATTGGTCTAAAATAGATCGACTGGAAAGAGCTCAGCGATACGATCCCAACGCCGTGAACGGCACTCAAATCCGTTGCCATATGGAGGAGATATTGCAGTTTGAATTCGCCCAATAACTTTCAATTTTGAAAGAAAAGTTTTTTAATATTATGTGTTGGAATAATTTTATTTTTTTATTAAATTTTAATGAATTAATTAAATTATATAGTTTTAATATTTTATATGATTTAATTAATCATATATTATATTAATTAATTATGTATTTTAATTAATTTCAAAATTTAATTAAACTTTATTAAAATTATATTATTAAAACTACACTATATATTATTAAAACCAAACTATGTTAAACCCATTAATCCCATGGCAACGAAATATGAAACGGTTCAAAACCCATAACTCTAAAGTTGTTAATGGGCACGTGATTTAAATGTATGTATGGTTACGTGGGTTTAGTCTAAGCACGTGGTTCCAACATTGGAGCGGATTTCATAAACGTGGAGGGTTGGACGCGCATGTGAACGCGGGGTTCTTAAAACCATCACATTTAATATTTCAGTTAACCATCCGCCGAATTTAGAGTGCACCCGACAGATTTGGGGGTCGTTGCCACTTTTAACTGGAGTTAACTCCAGTTCTCCACAGTTAGCGGAGCTTTTGAAGGGCCAACTTTAGTTAGCCATAACTTTGGCTAGGAAAGTCCTTTTTGGACGAATTTTTTTTTTATTCTGGGTCTCTTCGACAGTCTAGAGCTGTTGGGAGTGTTTGCAGAGCCATCAGGGTGCTCTAACAGAGAATTTACCAGCATTTTTGGTCGTGGAGCCACCAGGGCCTAAGGGAAGAAGAGCTGTTTTGGTCAACCTTCATCCAATGGAGGTGATTTTTTTGTCAATTTATACTGATTTGAGCCTTCTGAATCTTATTTTGCAGTGTATTTTTCCCTTTGAGGCTTCTATATAGTTTTATTCACGTTTTGAGCAATTTAATTAAAGAGGACAAGCCCATTTTGGGAGGCTTGATCCAGCGGAGGTAGCCCAAGAGAGAGGTGAACCGCTTAAACAATTATTTGTTGTCATATTGTATAATTTTGCTGCATATTTTCAGATTCTGCTCCTTTAAACAGTAAATTTTTATAAGCAAACTTTTCCCAAGCAGGTTTAAACAGTGAACAAAATTTATCAGTTCATCTTCAAACCTCTACACTTCATTTGCAGAATATGTATACTTGTTTATTCACACATTAAAGTTGGATCAATGAATACTTTGCAATTAAAACAAATACTTTCATTGATCGGATCTTTGTGATTACATTTTATTTCTTTAGGCAGAGTCTGTAGAAGGGCCAGGTAGCCTCCGGATTCATCCTTTCTTTGAAAGGTGAAATATTCGGTGAATGCCCCTACAGTCAATCTCTGTATGAGAAATACTTTGTTCTCACAATTTCATATCAACACCTTACCAAACACCACATGATAAACTCCACCGTAAGCACCATAAATCCTTTCTATCGCTCTCAAAAACCCAACATATGCTCTCCACCCTGTGCATAATGCATCCATCTTATAACAACCATAGGAGGAGAGATGAAATAAAAGCAGGATACCTTTGATCTTCCATTCAAGGATGAAAACAGAACAAGTGTTATTCATGGCACACTTGTTAAAGAAATCATTCCCTCTATGTTACAGCACTACAAGGAAAAGACCCTCTAGCGGAGGTTATAAAGGAGGTTTTTAATGCTATAAAATTGGCCAAAATTGTCAAAAACACATTTTCTACAACATTTGTTTACGGTTACAGAGGTTTTGACAGAGCTTTTAATGGAATTTCAAAACAACTAAAAAAATTGGGCGGCCAGAGGTTACTACGAATGTTTTTTTCATCGGTGCGCTACTAAGGTGTCAATGCATAGGTGTGTGTCATCTAGAAGGTGGCCCAGCGTGGTCAAAGGTGCATGCACCAAGCCGTCAAGGTATAAAACCGCATCGGGGCGCAATGTTGGTGATACAACACATGAGGTCATTCTAATTGGCCTTGGGATTTATGCAGTGCCCATAGGTTGTCTCAATGCACCGATACGTCGAGTTATACAAACGCATTATTGCGCAGTATCAGACAAATGCACCATTTTTTATAATTCGTATTGGTATTTGTGCGGTACCCATAGGTCATACAAATGCACTGGTGCGTAGACTCACATAAACGCTCCAGTGCTCAGTATCGCACAAACGCACCAAGATTTATAATTGGTATTGGTATTCGTACGATGCCTATAGTTCATAGAAACACACTGGTGCACTGTATCATACAAACGCACCGGTGTACAGTACTGACACACACCAATGTTCATTTTTTATTTTTTTAAAACAAAGACCTGTGACAGTGCAATTATTGTGATTTTTTTAAATTCATTATTCATCAAAAGTCGACACATCTTATAATAGTATTCATATTAATTAAATTTTTATTAATTCATTTGAATTTGATGTTTGGATTAATTTGTTATATCATATCATCACATTTACATCTCTTCATTATAATATTTAATCATCCATAAATTTAATCAGTAGTCTTACATTTCATAGCGACAATGGAGAACGCAATAGAATAAATTAAAACATATATATATATATAAGACAATCTTTGTCATACAAAATGGGACAGTTATTGGTATCACTTTGTATTTCAATTGGGACACTATGTCCATTACATTAAACAAAATGTCTAATTTCATAGACAAATATTTCAAAAAATACAACGCCCTGTTTTGATATCCAAACATAGGGATCATCATTATTTGCTTTAACTGTTGTCACTGCTAGAGCTACTTCCATGATTTGGGTTATTTTCAAGAATGTTTTGTTCACGGTGTTGATTGGTTTCTTCTTCTTCACCTTCCATCTACAAACATAAAAATAAATTGTAATGAGTGTATATAAATTGGTGAGAATAATGAAAATTGCAATATTAAATAATATACATCAATGTAAATCGAAAATAAATGACGTACCATAGCAACAATTGACTCGTGAATTATACACATTCTTTCAAAACCATGTAGTATGCCATCTTTCAAGATTTCATCTGTTCGCACAGTTCCATACTTTGTTTCCTGCAAGTTTTATACTCCATAAAAAATCATATATTTGACATAAAATATTTTTTTGTTCTATTAATTATAGATGGAGCTAAGTAAAACAAGATCGATATATGCTTACAAATTCCACAATTAATTTCTGATATGCCAACATATACTCACAGCCCATATTTAACCCAATGTTAATCAATTCGTCTGATGGTTCTTCTTTTTGTGTTAGCACCTATTTGAAGACATTCAATGATGATTTTTGTAAAACAACTTAAAAAATATAAAAATGAAATCTAGTTAAGTTGTTATAAGGAAGTAACAATTACTCACAAACTTAGATATCAACCATTTTCTTCCCTGTTGTCATGTTTTATGTGTTGAATGGGTTCCATTTTCTTTTCTTTTATGCAATAAAATACTTGAAAATTAATATTTAATGCTAAATTGTTTATTTGTTGTACCTAATGAACAAAAATTTAAATGATTACATATTACATTTGAAGCACGTTTTTGTTGAGATGGCTCCTCCTGCGATGCAATTTTATCCATTTCTTTGACCATCTCCTTGTACACCTTTTTGGACATTCCTACTAGCATATTTCTGATATCAGCTAGTCCATCTTTTGAGATTTTCATAATATTCCTAAAAATGTAACATGACAATAAACTATTTAATTTTTATATCGATATATGAAAAGTAAATATAACAAAATTGATATTTATAAATAATTGTAGACAAACATTTAAAGGAATATTACTTTTTCATTCCTTTTATTTATGTTTTACATGTTTGCTACTAAAATGTTGACATGTCTCATTGACCAATTCTCTGGAAACTCTTCCTGTAGTTTAGATAAAATTTGGTTCTTGGAATCATTGGATTGATTTTTTTATTGTAAGTGGAAAGAACATCTATACATTCGTTCCACTAGATCCCTCAAAATTTTTAAAAAAATTTCCCCCCTTTCGTTAACCTCCAGCACCACTCCAGATGAGCTAAGGAGCAAGTCATTTTCATTTGCATGTTCTATTTTTTTATTTTCTTAGAAAAACATTCCTTTTCTAAGTTGTTGGTCCCTATAGAACATTAAACATATGTGAATTAATATATTGTTTGACACGTGTTATCTAATAATTTTAAGTCTATTATTAGTGAATATTAAAAAAGAAACTCATATTGAATCAATAGTATTTTTTTATTCACCTCATTCATCCTTTTGTAATTTTTCCATCAAGCTTTTACGCTCTTCTGGTCCTAAATGAGAAATAATCTTATCGAGCTTCATCATTTTGTGACTCTACATGATACAGAGTAAAAAATACATATTACTTAAACTTACATATAGATCAAAAATAGTATTTTTTGTAAATAATTTACAAAGAACTTGTCTTTTTTTCTTTTCTTGATGTGTTATCAATATTTTTGTTACTTGATCTCTTGTCAACCATTTCTTTATCAATATGAAACATGTACCATATCATTCATTAATATTGTTTATAAATAAATTGTCAACTTCTCAGGTAAAAAAAAAAATCTCAAGAAATCGGTGCGCCATTCATGGTGTACGTGCTGACATCACTGTGTAGTGGTCTTTTAAACGCACCGCCAAAACAGTATAATACATCATACAGTCCTATTTTCAAGAAGGAGCACCGGTGCGTTACATGTTAACCACTGCACCAATTAACACAGACAAAATAATAAAAATCATCCAGTGTTAGTTTTTGTAGTATAAATTCCCCACGTAAACGAGGGACCACCATACAGTGCTCTCTATCAACTAGGAGACCCGGTGCAATGCAGTATATGTTACATGGTGCACCGATTAACACAATAAATAAATAAAATTAAACAGCACGAGCACGGTGCGCCATAATGAAATAGCGCACCGATGCCCTATTTTACATATGGCGCACTGATTAAAAAATATATGTTTTTAATTTTTTTATGACACAGTAATTTCACGGTGCACTGAGATAATCCAGCACATCAGTGTTCTAGGTTACGTCGAGCGCACTGATAAAAAAATTCTATTTTTTTTTAAATTCATGCAAAGGCCTACATAGATTGGGATCCGACTATGCAAGTCATCCCGTGGGTTAGATTTCTTAGGCCTATATATAGCAATACAAACCCTATAAATTGAAAATGAAAAGCCCTAATTCTGAAATCACAAAAACAAGGAGAAGAAATGGATTTTTTTTTCGGGTAAAAATGGATTTTTTTTTCTCTGAAAATGAAAAACAAATTGAAATTTTTTTCTTACTACGTAAAAAAAATTGCAGAAAAAATGTAAAAAAAACAATGAAATTTAATCATGAGATCGTTTGAAATTCTATGCTATAGGGTATGAATCACCAAAGGTTTGGAATTCTAATTGTTTGAATATTTTTGTTTGAACGTATTTCGCTGCCCCATAGTGCTCTCGTGCTCTCTTGCTCCAGTTATGTCTCCTGCAAATCTTTCGCTGAAATGTTTTGCAAAAATAGTGAAATAATGAAAAGTGTTTAGTATTTATAGAATTTTTATATGAAATTAGATTTTCGAAAATATTTTGCTGCCCATTTTTCAATTTACCACTTTTTTTCACTTAAAGAAAATAGAGTTATGCTTTCTTTATTTGCGTTTATTCGTCACCGGTGCGTCACTTAATAGCACTGCATCGTTGCGTATTTTTATTACATGACATCGATGCGTAGTAACTAAAAAAAATTGATGCGATGATCTATACATTAGCACCGATAACAAGAAGTCCATTTTTAAGACACCGAAATTACTTTTAGGTGTGTGCAGCAAAATTTATTGTTGATTTTGCTCAAATGCAGGGAGAAAATATCATAATTATATCGAATGGAAAATTCTTTAAAATCCAGCTCTTTCCATAATATTTCTTAAAGTCCATCGCAGAGTTCTCCCTATCCATTTCGAGACGTAATATTTACTTCAAATTTTATTTATATTTTCATTATCTAATTGAATTTATGTTTTTTATCCATGTCAATCATGAAAATCTTAATTAAATTGATAATGTTTACAAATTTGCAAGTTCATTGTTTGGTCAATTTAGTGTGTCCTAAATTGCTACATTAATTTATCAATCCGAGATTCGTAAGCTGATGAAGTGTGGCGCACTATATGTGCAAGATAACCTATTTCTTACATTTTTGTCGTTTTTGGTTTTCTAATGTGAGATGGAAATTCTAAAATAAAAACAAGTATGGTTTATGATTGTTCAAGGCAATGATATCCTTTATAATGATTTACCAACTTTAAACTTCAAAAGGAATTTGAAACATACAATGACAAAACTGAAAGGAAATGAAAATGTGTTGCTAACCTAGTAAATCAAACAGAGAACTATTGAGCATGAAAACCAAACTATCCTTGCTGTTGTCTAAACACAAAAGAAACTATGTTTAAAGAAATCCAGAATTGCAACAAAGTAAATCTAAATCAAATTACATCAACTTATATTCTGATCCCTCGCCATTAGTCCAGCTATGGCTTTCGGAGGTAACCATAAACAACTTGAGCAATCTGATATCTAATTTGCAGAAAGTAAACTAATATCAAACTACACACTCATACTTCAATCCCTCACCATTAGTCCAGCTATGGTTTTCGGAGGTAACTAAAAATGACATGAGCAATTTAATATTTCTAACTTGCAGAAAGTAAACTAATATCAAACTACACACTCATACTTCAATCCCTCACCATTAGTCCAACTATGGTTTTCGGAGGTAACTGAAAATGACATGAGAAATTTAATATATCTAAATCTAACTACTGAAGAAAATGTGCAAGACTGAAATAAACAAAGCAGTACTGGAATTAAACAAAAACTAAGAAAAATAAATTAGCAGAAGAACAATATTGATTCCATGTCATTAGTCAAAAGATATGCAAATGCCCGGGCTGCCTATTTGTAATCTGAAACAAGAACACTGATCAGTTAACAACAACATAAAACATGAAAGATTATGGACAAAAGTAAAATGTAAAGCATGAAAGATTATGAACAGAGATGAAGCATAAATATCATGAAAGATGCAATGTATAAACACGTGAATGACTTATGGCACAATGAACTTAAAGAAATAAAACAAGAAACTATACAGTAATGCACAAAACCTCAACGTGTGCAGGGGCCCTCTGCACCAGCCTCGGGCAACAGCCTTCAAATACGAATTACGCTTGGAAACAGAGTCTTCTTATATATTAAAATGCAGTCATAACAGAGAAATGATATTACAGCACAGTGGCAACGCAATTACATTACAGATTTATATGGAGGCTAACTATTATGTGTATGAAAACGAGTTATTTATAACAAAGGTGATATAACTAATTCCCTAAATTTTGTGCTGATAGAGACACGTGAACCATCACATCCAGAGATCCAGCATCATGGCCGCGGTGAGGAGTAAATCTATGAAGAGTGGATGTTGGATTTGGCTTATGGAGCCGTGTACAGGTGTTGATGTGTCTCCCGTAAATTAGAAACGGTCATACAAATCTTCACGTGATGAAAAACAGAGTCCTGTCACCGTGGGACTCTACGGCTGACTTCCACTTGGCCACCTTTGACCACAGCCTCCTTAGGTGAATTTGCCTGAGAAAATAGGACACGATCCATGTCCACATCATTTCTGACTTTCCCATGTGGCTCGAATTGCCTGAAGACACCTGTAACATAGACTTTCACAAAATGGCTGCGGAAAGTTGCAGCAGCTGCGAAAAGTGGCAAGATTCCGCAGCTAAATGAGCAAAAATCTAAATCAAACAGCAGACACATAACATAGTTAAAAACAATTTTAGATGCTCTTTTACAATTAATATGCAATGATATTGACGACTTAGAAGGTTCAGGTGAATGAAAAAGGTCTAGAAAGGTGTATAAGAAAGATGCAGATTTGAGACTCAACATACCCCCACTGTGAAGGTGTTGTATGTCCTCATGCAACCAAAATTTTGATAATCCTTTTTCAATTCATATGCCTTGACACTTCAGCCAGTACATCCAATCCTCTCCTCCTCTTCCTTGGTGCTGCTAACATCCTGGGCTTTTTCATCAAGCATCTGAATTTGATATTAATCAGTGCTCTGCTTAACTTCTGGCATTTCCTCTTCAATTTCCTGTTCTTCTTCTGCCATAGTCCCAGATGTAGCATGGTATTATCATGAATGATTTTGTCCAATTTTCCTTGTTCCTTCAATGCCTCATTTTCATTTTTAATGTGTTTATTTAAAAGCTCTAGCTCAAAGACTTCTTGTTTTAGTGATTGGACTAGATCATCTTGTGCTGTGTGAGGCTGAGTGGACGAAGTACTGGGACCCGTAGCTGCTCTTTCTAAAGATTCTATATAATCAAATACTTCTTGTTGCTTTGGGTCTATCTCAGGTGTCGTTTTTATTGGGCTATCCCCAAAATGCCGTGGAGGAGAGTTGTCTTCAAAATCTGGCTGAGAAGGACTCACATTAACGTCTGGCTGAGAATGGGATGGACTATGTTCAATGTCTGACTGAGAATGAAATGAACTAGGTTCACTGTATGACTGAGAGTGAGATGGACTATGGCCAGCTGGGGATTGTTCAGATGTTTCTTCTCCCAAATCAATAAAATGAGGTCCCTTCGTTTGCGTTTTCCTCAACTTCCCCTTAAGCCTGGAACTTCTTCTCACATGCTGTGGACCACTGTCTTTTTTCTTTTGTTTTCCTTTCTCTTTCTTCTTGGCTATAGATAACTGTTCTTGAAGATAAACCAATCTCTCAGATAACACTTGATGATCTTCTTCGGAAGAAGGGGTTTGATGCATAGCCTCAATACTTTTTCTCTCTTTTGATGTTATTGGCTTTTTACCCTTGGTTTCTTTCTTCTTCCTTTTTGACAGTCTCTCTTCCCTACTAGTTCTTTCAATTGTAGTGGTAGGATTACTTTGAGTTTCATCATTTGTTCTTTTTCTCCTACTCCTTCTTGATGTGTTACCTTCAGGAATTTCTTGAGGTTCCTCAAAGAAATTTCTAATCAAAAATTGTTCCCATGTGTCCTTCTTCTCCTTTAACTGTTTTTCAATCAAAATTTTCACAAGACCATGGTGATATAGATGTGGTTCTACATCCCCTAAATGCTTCTGAACAGTCACAGACATCTTCTTCAAACTATTTAATAAAAAGTATGGCAGAGTGAGGGTATGGTTATCTATAAAATTCATCAGCAATTGGGTATGGTACATATACATTGACCCAAAACGGCCCTCACAGGTGATAAATTTTTGAACAACTAGCAGCAAAGTAGCCCATTCCTCTTTCAAAGCATCAACAGGATTTCCTCTTTTAAAAATAGTTATGTCCATACCTGGGTTATGTAGAATCACTCTCCAGGCTTCATCACTAATGCTTTTATTCTTAAACCAACGTTCACCCTCTTGAAGAAGTTATGTGGCAGATGCTATAGATGCCTCATTCACCGTAAACTTAAGGTCTCCAATCTCTACTTCCAGGCCATTGAAAGACCTTGCAAAAGCTTTTGTCACCTCTTTATGGTAGCCTCTAAAATTTTGGATAAACCGCAGCCACTTTGCCTTCTTCAATATATCCCTGACTTGCGGATATCCTTCCATGAATTTAGGTCCCTCTGGTTCTGCTCTCAACAATTTACCCATCCTTCTTTCTGCTCTTTAAAAACTTGCCTGCGTGAGGAGGGTTCAATGGAAGTAGGACGGCTGAATGAAAGAAAATGAGCACAATGAATGTAGGTAGATATTAGAGAGTGGGTATACAGACTGTAGCGTAACAGAGAACGAAATGGGGTGAAGCGGAACAGAGAAGGGTTACGTGAGCATGGCGGAAATGCGGCTGTGAGATTAATAGAACAATAGGAGGAGTTTAACACATCTGGCAGTGTTTTAAAATTTGGTGGCTGCAAAATAAATGTAAGCACGTTTATACAACGGCTACGGATTTTATGCAGCTGAAAGAAGCCGTAGTCAAATCAACTACGTTTCATTGTCACAGGTGGAATATCGGAGTATGAGTGAAGATTGGAGGTTTAATTATGGGACCGTTTGAGAATGAATGCAAGGATTGTGGGAGGATTGTACAGAGATCATGGAGTGGTTACGGAGTTTGTCAATACAATCATTGCACATAATGGAGCTTATGGTTCATAACTATGTAAAAATGTGTTTTAAATGCCATTTGAAATAAATTTTACTCATACCTTGGAATTCTTGCCATTTTTCCTTGGTCTTCAATTAGTTGCTCCTCATTGATATCTTGAATGCCCCATGTCTTCATAATTGGTCCTCATACCTGCATTTGATTTCATGATTGTGGAAATAACATTTGGCTGTACATTCTTTTGAAAAACAGAGTGGTAGCTACGGAATCTGCTTCTGGCTGCAGAAACTGGTGTCAGCTGCGGAAACAGATGTCAGCTGCGGAAACTGACACAGCTATTATTTGGGTGAATGGAAATGAACGAATGACAATTGACTAAATGGAAATGGTCATGAAAGAGAATTTTATTGGTGAAATGGAATGAAATAGATAAAATGAAGTGAAATGGAATGAAGTGGAGTGGAATGGAGTGGAATGAAGTGGAATGGAATGGAGTGGGTGGTCACAAAACTTGTGAAATGAAAGAGAGATTTTTTTTTGGAAAATATAGGGTGTTAGGTGTTCCTGATTTTCACCCTACATTTTCTGTATAAGAATGCCAATCAATGATTGGTTTTCAGGCTCATACAAAATTATTATTATTATTATTATTATTATTATTATTTTAACTGAAAGGAACAAAAGCTAGGCTGGTGGAGAAGAAGAATTCTTCTGTACCAGCCTGATTGCAGAATTTTCTTGAAACATTTTGACAAATTCCTCTTTGGAGAGTGGCTTATGATAAACTTTCAATCTGTGGCCATTCACAATAAGAGGAGTTTGAAACTCATCAATGGTCTTGATTCTTACCGCTCCATTGCTAAAGATCTTGTCAATCTCATATGGCCCAAGCCAATGAGTCTGAAATTTTCCTTAAAAATATTTAAACTTGGAATCAAATAACAATGCCCAATCTCCTTCTTGAAACTTATTCTCTTTGATGTACTTGTCATGCCATTTAGCTCTTTGATATTGAACTAGATCAGTTCTTAAAATTGCTTCTTGTCTGATCTCATCTAGCTCATTCAACTGCTCCATTCTATGCTTTTGGGCTTCCGATAAGTCCATCCCCAACTGAACTGCTATCTTGAAGGTCTTGACTTGGAACTCAATGGGGAGCAAGACTTCTTTCCCATAAACAAGTTCATAGGGAGAATGTCCTGTTTTATTTCTCCATGTAGTTCTGTAGGCCCACAAGGCTTCAGGAAGCCTTTCTGCCCAATCTCTTCTATGTAGATGAACAGTTTTGGTGATGATATTTTCAAGAACTTTGTTTGTAGACTCCACTTGACCATTTTCTTGCGGATGGTAAGGAGTAGATCTTTTGTGCTTGATTTTGTATTCTTCCATCAACTTCTCCACCAGGTTGGATGTGAATTGGCTTCCCTGATCTGTCACAATTTCTCTTGGAACACCAAACCGAGTAAAAATATCCTCATAAAGAAAATTAACAACTGAATTTTCAGTAGCAGACACTAATGCTTTGGCTTCTACCCATTTAGTAACATAATCAGTACAAACCAAATATATACTTTTTTTGCTTGGATGGTGGATTAATAGGTCCAATGAAATCTAAAGCCCACTTTTCAAAGGGTTCAATGAGTACCTGTGTTTGCAGTGGCATTTCATTTGAAAGGGTAGGTTTCCCTACTCTTTGGCAGCTGTCACACCTTTTGACATATTATTTTGCATCTTTGAAGAGGGAAGGCCAATAATATCCTAAAGAGAGGATTTTATAGGCCGTCCTTTTGTCTGCAAAGTGTCCACCGCATGGTTCATCATGACATGCCTTAAGAATATCGGGCATTTCATCTTCCCTGACACATCTTCTGATCACAAGATCTGGCCTTGTTTTAACCAATTCGTTAGAAATCCATGAATATTTTGAACTCTCCTGAATAATTTTTCGTTTTTCACTTGGAAATAAATGTGAAGGTAGTTTCCCTGTAACCAAATAGTTAGCAATATCTGCATACCAAGGAGTCTTAATAGTTACTGCAAACAAGTATTCATCAGGAAACTTATCCTCTACGGGAGAATCTTCTTTAGTATTCTGAATCCTAGACAAGAAATCAGCTACTGTATTTTGTTTTCCTGGTCTATCCAACACAGTAATATTGAATTCTTGTAAAAGTAAGAGCCATCTTGTCACTCTGCCATTAGTAACAGGTTTGTTCATTAAATATCTAATTGCAGAATGGTCAGTATGAATAAAAGTTTCATAGCCTGTTATATAATGTATAAACTTATTGATTGCATGAACAACAGCTAAAAACTCTTTTTCAGTCACAGTATAGTTTAACTCTGTGGGAGTCAAATTTTTACTGGTATAATAAATGGCATAAGGAAATAAATATTTTTGACCCAACACAGCTCCCAGAGCTGTATCTGAAGCATCCATAGAAATATGGAAAGGGAGTTTCCAATTTGGTCCTCTCAAGATAGGTGCTTCAGATATTCTTGTTTTCAAAGTTTCAAAGGCTGATTGACAATCAGGATCCCATTTAAATTCACAGTTTTTTGTAAGCAATTTGAAGAGTGGAGATGCTATTTTAGTGAAGTTTTCTATAAATCTTCTATAGTAACCAGTAAATCCTAGAAAACTTCTAACATCTCTTTGACAATTTGGAATAGGCAACTTGGAGATGACTTCAACTTTTGATTTATCAACCTTAATCCCATCTCCTGAAATATGATGTCCTAAAACAATCCCTTCAATAAACATCATAAAGCATTTTTCATGGCTTAATGAAAGGTTTGTTTCTTTACATCTTATAAGAACTTTTTTCAAATTTTCTAATGCCTCTTCAAATGAATTACCATAAACTGTAAAATCATCCATATAAACCTCTACACAATCATGGATTAGATCAGAAAAAATTCTTAGTACTGCTCTTTGGAATGTTGCGGGTGCATTACATAACCCAAAAGGAAGCACTCGGTAGGCAAAAGTTCCCCATGGACAAGTAAATGTGGTCTTATCTTGATCTTCAGGTGCTACCTGAATTTGATTATAGCCACTAAAACCATCCAAAAATGAAAGTACTTTTTACCTGCTAATGTGTCTAATACCTGATCAATAAAAGGCAAAGGAAAGTGATCCTTCAAAGTTGCTTTGTTCAATTCCCTGTAATCAATGCATACCCTCCATTTACCATTCTTTTTAGGTACTATAACCAAAGGAGAAACCCATCGGCTATCTGAAATTGGATAAATGAAGTTTACATTGAGTAGTTTTTGAAGCTCTTCTTTCACTATCTCTCTAAGATTTGGATTCATCCTTCTTTGAGGTTGTCTAATTGGTCTACTGTTTTCCTCAATATAGATATGATGGATGCAAGTCTTAGGATCAATACCTTTCATGTCATTATACTCCCATGCAAATGCAGTAGAATGTTTTTGCAAGATTTTGGTTAGTTCTTCTTGTTGTGACTTTTCCAAATGTTTGTTGATATTCAATGTTTTCCTGGAAAAATCTCAATAGTAGAACTACCAAACTCTTCCATAGAGTAAAGAGACATTTGCCTTGATGATAAATATTCTATGTCAGATTCCAATTGAAATTGTGTAGGGTCATATTCTGAAGATATCTCAAAATTTTCTAATGTGTTCAGAATTTGACTATCCTCACTGATTTCAGAAATGGTAAAGACATGTTGTATAGTGTCCTCATCATCAACCCATTCATTGTCTCCTACTTCTGTGATTGCTTTTGCTGGAGGATTCAAATTGAATTTCTTTTTCGAATTACCATTAGAAATGTACATATCCCCAGATATACAACTAATAAAAGCATCAGCTGTGGCTAGCCAAGGTCTTCCTAAGATAAGTGGGTGCCCTCCTAGATTACTCTTGGGAGTCAAAATCATAAAATCTACTGGATATTCCCGAGAATCTAAGGAGACTGAAATATCTTCTAATACACCATCTGGTTTAATAATTGATCGATCTGCAAGTTGCAGTAAAGTAGGTGTAAAAAGAAGGTTAGGAAGTTTTTGCTGGTCCATAGTCTGTCTACTCATAATGTTAATAGCAGCCCCTAAGTCAATCGATGTGTTTGGAATTTCTATCCCATTTATATGTGTCTTGACAATTGGACTTCCTGGATCTACATACTTCTGCATGGTAATTTTTCCCATCATAATGTCTGCAATCTTTCCTACCAGGTGGATTCTTCTTGTGTCCTTTAGCTTCCTTCCTGGTCTTTTGAAACTCGACTCCTTTATGGTTTTTGCTAGAATAGGAATTTCTCGAATGGCTTGTAGCAATGGAATCTTGATACAAACATTCTTCAATTCATCTAGAAAGTCATAGTTAGGCAACAAGATTTGTTTTTCCACCCCCTTGTCAATTTGTAGTCTTTCAGGAAAAGGAGGTGTAGATGAAGATGCGGGTTGCTCAACTATAGGAGTTGTGGGTGTTAACTTTTCTTTTTCTTTTTGAATGTTTGAATTTTGAAGAGATGCTTCCTCAGAACCCTCATTGACTTTAAGAGAGTCCTCCTCAGAGGTATCTTTCTCTTGAATATCTATATAAGGTTTTTCTAAAACTCTACCAGATCTGAGTTGTACATCATTGAGAGGAACAATCATATATGTAGGAAATTGTTGTCCTTCTACCATGTAAGTATTCTGAGGATTTTTATTGTTAGGATTTGGCAATGGCTGAGCTGGAATTTGATTTGTATTTTGTTGGTATGGGAGCATGAGTTGAGGATTTGGATTTTGTTGAGAAGGTTGTTGTTGTGGAAATGGAAATGAAAGTTGTGGATTTAGGTTTGGAAGTTGTGGAGCTTGTTGATTTTGAAAAGATGGAGGATATTGATAAAATTGAGCAAATCTCCCATAAGGATTTTGCATCCCTTGTACCCATGGTTGATATGGATTTTGATGTTGGGGCCAAGGTTGTTGCCAAGGATTCCAACTTGGTGGGGTTTGAAAATTCATAGGGTTGTTAAACCCTTGAGTTTGTTGTCCCTACCAAGGTCTTCTTGCAACAAAACAGAGAGATTCTACTGAATTTGGGTCTTCTTGAAAGACAGCTTTGAGTCCAGGAATTGAAGGACAATCCTTGATCTCATGATTCTCTGAGAAAATTATACATGTTTCTACAACTTTTGCATCCAAGGGAAATTCCCTTAAAGCATGTTTCTTCCTACATTTCGAACAAAAGATGGCTATAGCATCTATTTCTGCTTTCTGCTTGTTTTGGATTTTAAGGGTGTCTAGCTGTTCACTAAGGCTCCCTAAGATATCAGTTTTGAATTCATCAAGCATGTTACCAATCTCTGCCCTACTTACTGATCCAGTTGCAGATTTGTTAGCCCTAATAAGAGAAGGATCCCTAGGCCCTTTTTCTGTTTTAGATTTTCCTCTTGAGAGATGGACACATAGTTCTGTTATGTCACGAAGTGGAAGTTGAGAAATGTCTCCTTTCCCCATCATGTTTAAAATATCTATCCATTCATCTCTAATGGCTTTTAATATGAGGGCTTTCAAGGTTTCATCATCTAAGTTTCTCATATTTGCTCTTTTTAAGTTGTATTGAAATCTTTCAAGTAAATCTTCCAAGTTTTCATCTTCTTTTTGCATCATTTTGAATACCTCATCCTTGTGATTGGTGGGCATACAATAGTCCAAGTATCTATCCAAAAAAATTTGTTTCATATCATTCCAAGTCCTAATAGATTGAGTGGCTAATCCCATGAAACATTTCAAAGCAGCTCCCTTCAATGTTGAAGGAAACAGTTTGAGTTTTTGAGAGTCTTCCATATAATCATAGGTTCGGCACCGACTTCAAACTCAAACAGAAATGTTTCAGGATCCTCACTTCGCAATCCATAAAATTTGGGGAGGACAGATGGTGAGATATTTTTCATTATTGTATGAGTTTCCTCATCAACTATAGGGAATCCAAACAAGTTGTCTCCTTCCCTATTTCTTCCATTATTACCTTCACCATTGTTATCTCCATTGTTTCCTCCTCCTCTACCTCTACCTCTACCTCCAAATCCATCTATTATTTCCTCTGCCATGATAGTTTCTTTAGAGTCCTCAAAGTCCTCTGGTTCTTCTATCAAGGGAGGATGAGAGGGAGTCTCTTCCTTTTCTAAATGAGATTTAGTAGGTGGTATAAGAGAATCCTCTAATTCAGCTGCTCCTTGAATTCCAAAAATCTTAAGGTTAGGGGTAGATGGTGGTGAATCTTGTCTATGCCTTGAAGAAGATGGAGTTGTGAAAATCGAACTCTTGGCTTTAGCTATAAACCTTCCCCTAGAATCTCTTGCTCTATGCATGTCATTTTTTTTTATTTTTATTTTTTTTTAAGTTGGGCTAATAATTCTCTTTCTAATCTTCCAGGTCACACTAGGTGTAAGAAGAGAGCATACTTAAGAAATTACTGAACCAATAACTCTCTTTTCTGATCCTCCAGGTCACACTAGGTGCAAGAGGAGAGCATACTTCAAGAAGTTATCAAGTTTTCCCTTCTTTTATTATTTTATTTTTTTTTTTTTTCAAGAAATTGGCTACCTAGTTACACTTCCCCGGCAACGGCGCCAAAATGTTTGGTCAATTTAGTGTGTCCTAAATTGCTACATTAATTTATCAATCCGGGATTCGTAAGTTGATGAAGTGTGGCGCACTATATGTGCAAGATAACATATTTCTTACCTTTTTTTCGTTTTTGGTTTTCTAATGTGAGATGGAAATTCTAAAATAAAAACAAGTATGGTTTATGATTGTTCAAGGCAATGATATCCTTTATAATGATTTACCAACTTTAAACTTCAAAAGGAATTTGAAACATACAATGACAAAACTAAAAGGAAATGAAAATGTGCTACTAACCTAGTAAATCAAACAGTGAACTATTGAGCATGAAAACCAAACTATCCTTGCTGTTGTCTAAACAAAAAAGAAACTATGCTTAAAGAAATCCAAAATTGCAACAAAGTAAATCTAAATCAAATTACATCAACTTATATTCTGATCCCTCGCCATTAGTCCAGCTATGGCTTTCGGAGGTAACCATAAACAACTTGAGCAATCTGATATCTAATTTGCATAAAGTAAACTAATATCAAACTACACACTCATACTTCAATCCCTCACCATCAGTCCAGCTGTGGCTTTCGGAGGTAACTGAAAATGACATGAGCAATTTAATATATCTAACTTGCAGAAAGTAAACTAATATCAAACTACACACTCATACTTCAATCCCTCACCATTAGTCTAGCTATGGTTTTCGGAGGTAACTGAAAATGACATGAGCAATTTAATATATCTAAATCTAACTACTAAAGCAAATGTGCAAGACTGAAATAAACAAAGCAGTACTGGAATTAAACAAAAACTAAGAAAAATAAATTAGCAGCAGAACAATATTGATTCCATGTCATTAGTCAAAATATATGCAAATGCCCGGGCTGCCTATTTGTAATCTGAAACAAGAACACTGATCAGTTAATCAACAACATAAAACATGAAAGATTATGGACAGAAGTAAAATGTAAAGCATGAAAGATTATGAACAGAGATGAAGCATAAATACCATGAAAGATGCAATGTATAAACACGTGAATGACTTATGGCACAATGAGCTTAAAGAAATAAAACAAGAAACTATACAATAATGCACAAAACCTCAGCGTGTGCAGGGGCCCTCTACACCAGCCTCGGGCAACAACCTTCAAATACGAATTACGCTTGGAAACAGAGTCTTCTTATATATTAAAATGCAGTCATAACAGAGAAATGATATTACAGCACAGTGGCAACGCAATTACATTATAGAGCTATATGGAGGCTAGCTATTATGCGTATGAAAACGCGTTATTTATAACAAAGGTGATATAACTAATTCCCTAAAGTTTGTGCTGATAGAGACACGTGAACCATCACGTCCAGAGATCCAGCATCATGGCCGTGGTGAGGAGTAAATCTATGAAGAGTGGATGTTGGATTTGGCTTATGGAGCCGTGTACAGGTGTTGATGTGCCTCCCGTAAATTAGAAACGGTCATACAAATCTTCACGTGATGAAAAGCAGAGTCCTGTCACCGTGGGACTCTACTGTTGACTTCCACTTGGCCACCTTTGACCACAGCCTCCTTAGGTGAATTTGCTCGAGCCAATAGGACACGATCCATGTCCACATCATTTCTGACTTGCCCATGTGGCTCGAATTGCCTGAAGACACCTGCAACATAGACTTTCACAAAATGGCTGCGGAAAGTTGCAGCAGCTGCGGAAAGTGGCAAGATTCCATAGCTAAATGAGCAAAAATCTAAATCAAACAGCAGACACAAAACATAGTTAAAAACCATTTTAGATGCTCTTTTACAATTAATATGCAATGATATTGACGACTTAGAAGGTTCAGGTGAATGAAAAAGGTCTAGAAAGGTGTATAAGAAAGATGCAGATTTGAGACTCAACATTCATGTAGATTCATAATCAAGTTTATATGCACAAAATATTCAAACAACTCCAAAACGTCTGAAGCTCTTATCAGGAACAACATACCGCAAGGCGCATTTGGTAGATGAAAATGGGCAATTGCTTCACCCTGCCAATTGTAACAATATTGCATCTTCTAGCCACAATCCTGGGACAATGATGGTAATAATTATAATTGTTTGGTATATTGATTAATGTAATTATTTCAATGTCAAACCAATTGTTCATGCAATATTGTCAACGTGGTTACTAATTGATATCATATATTTTGTACTAATGATGTTCAAATATTTTTTTAAAATTATTAAGATTATAGTGATGAAGAGCGACCTACCTACCATCTTCCATTGCACCCCACGATAATTTCAAATAGAGAGAATTTTGAATTAAGAGAAAAAATCAGAGAGGAACGATACCAAGAATGATTGAATCAACCACTGATTCAATTCCCGCTATGTCCAAATTCACCAATTAGGAATGACTACAACAATAGTAGCTCTTCACAAGCTGGCAATGGAGGTAATAAAATATAGGTTGGTATGGATGATTACTTAAGGGATACGACTGCCATGGATACAATGTTGTTAGATTCATTCCAAAATGATGATTAGCTAGGGGATGATGCTCATATCATTGACACCTTTTTCAAAAGCCTTAAATTTTCTTCCACCACCCCTCTCTTTGGACCTAGCGGTCAGTCAAAGTCTACCCATTCGGGGAAAATGATGTTACTATACAACTTGAAAGCAAATTTTGGCTTGTCAAATGCATGCTTCTCGGAAATTTTGAAGTAAGTTACCATAAAGTCCTCCCTTATATAAATTTGAGAAATATAATCAGTACATAATGAACATTAAAAATTTTAAATTTTATGAACGTTAATAATTATATCGACATTAATATACTTTTATTAAAATATTTTTTCATTATCACCAACTGCAGGTTATTCAAAGATAAGGTTCTTCCAATTGATAATGTCTTGCCCGGTAGTTGCGAAGAGGCAAAAAAATTGTTGAAAATGTTGGGTGTTGAGTACATATCATATCATGCGTGTCCAAATGATTGTATTCTATATAGAGGAGAATATGCAGACAAAGAGATATGTCTGAAATGTGGGCATGACAAGTATGATAAATCAAAAAATAATGGTAAATCACGTATTGGTCCTCCTTTTTAAGATATTGAGGCACATGCCTATAATACCAAGGATTCAAAGGCTATTTCGTTGCAAAGAATTAGCTACGTTGCATGGATGGCATGCCTCACACAGAAGTGAGTTGGGAGTTATGTGAATCCCAACTGATTCAATAGCCATGAAGCATATAGAGGATACATGGCCAGAAAAATTCAAGGATGAAGTACGAAGTCTACGACTCAGCATAGCCATGGATGGCGTCAACCCATATTCCCTCCAAAACACCAACTATTATGTTTGGCCTGTAGTAGTGATCAATAATAATATCCCCCCATGGTTGTCCGTGAAGAATGAACATCTTATGTTGGCTCTCATTGTTAGTATGAATTCTTCGTCGAAGTGTGCGAAAAAGAACCACTTTAGCTACGCATAACTAATAGCCCTAACAACAATAATGGCTGCAAAACATCTTCAGATCTGCAATTAGTAGTTAGAGTACAGCAACAAACAGATCTATAAATGGAACGACATTAAGCAGTAAAGTAAAGAGTTTGCTTCATGCATCGATAGGCAGTTTTCTGACTGAAATACGATTTTGAATGAATTTTTATATTACGGGGCACACAGGAGGAAACAAGAAGGTGTATCAAGATCTCTACCTCGATGGGATGGGTTCTTGAAAGTCCTCAGCGTTTCAGATCTAAAATTCCTCTCTCTTATTGTGGTAGAAAATCCTGACAAACATAGAACTCAATGGGAGCTCACAAAGCAAAAATGGAAAATGGTGACCAAGAATAGATCTAGTGTGATCTAATGCAATGAAGGTGACTAATGAATGGGGAAAACCCCTCTATTTATAACAAAATATTGGGGTGTTCTAGAACTCGGTGCATGAATAAAATATTATTAATCATATTCTAGAATCACCCTTTAGGAATATTTTATTATATTTGTTGGAGGAAAGGGTGTTTGACTTGGGTCAGGAAAATCATGATTGTGAAAAATAAATAAATAAATGATTTATTTATCTTTTTAAGGAAGTGGTTGGGATATAATCAAATAAATAATGATTTATTTGATTAATGGTGGTTGATTTGGTCATATTTAACAAGGAATATTATTAAATAATTATTCTGAAAATAATAAGATAACTATGGGTTTATCTCATTAATTTCTTTGTTTTTGGATTAACATATTTTAGGGAATAATAATTAAATTATGGTTTAATTAAATATTCCTTTTAGGTTCCTATTAATTAATCGTAGTGAAAGCGGTTTACTTGGGGTAAAAGCTGGTCTTACATGATGCTTTGGTCCTCTAATGAGTGAGAAAGGATTAGATGACCAAAAAATGGTGTAACGAATTGCCCTACTACAGCGTAGTCATGAGAGAATTGCTCTGCGGCAGTCGTTAGAAAGACATTAATCACACTAGACAACAAAAGGGTATGTCAGAGAGAGAAATATGAGGTAGATAGTGTGCTGAAGGACTAGACCCTGAGGAGACGAGACTCGCGGGTGCAACAAGTCTCTGTTATGAGAGGGTACCTGTGCTGAAGGCGGCGGGGGAGGCATACCTATGCCCGCCGTGACAAAGTACAAAAGAATAGTGTGTCCGGTGAACAAGGGACCGAACCATAGAGTACAGCTGGCATAATCAAGAGCCAGATAAAAATACAATGAAGAGTCTCACATACATGCTGTGCCTGGGATAACAGCCAGGACTAGTACAATATCATCTGAGTACATGAGATAAATACAACCCCAAATGCCCCCTGTAAATGGGGAAGGGCTCACAAAATCTGACTGGTACATGCAAATCATAGAGGTGCTGCAAGTGGCTCAGGCCAACATCATCAAAATCTGGAGCGGCATCAAAGGCTGCAATGAAGAGGTCATCCGGGCATGTGGGGGGCTACCTGCAGGGCCACCCCCTCATGAGGGCTGAGACATCTCGCACACGCCCGGGAATCATCAAGAGCTGCTGCTGGGTCACTGGACTGTCCAGTATACGAATCTCGATCATGCTGAAAGGAGCTGGAGAAGCAATCAAGTCAAAGGGAGGTAAGAAATCCCCCTGCCTGATCCGAGGCACCGAACAAAAATGGAAGCTGGAACCAAGGTACACCGCCCTCTAGACCTTGCTTCTGGAATAAATGTGCTGAGGTCGACAGAAGGAGGTTCGCCTTAGGTGAGGTAATGAGAGATCCTCAACTAAGGCACGAGAGAAGAGCAATAGAGCGACGGACAGACTGACACTAATGATGATGGTGGAAATGGGAAGGATGGAGTGGCGAATGAACGACTTCCCTTGTTAGAGCATAAAGGGTATGAATGACATGGCAGCGACTGACACAATATCGAAAGGGACAGGGGACAGTGGGGCTGAAGGTCATGAGATGCGACACAAGAGAGGAACCAAGCAAAAAAGAATGGAGGGCTATAGTAGGGTGTAAAAGGATGCAGGATAGACCCCATGAATGCAATGATGACTCAACTCGGATGCTCTAAGCAAGGGCGACTAGATAGTGCTGCCACACAATAAAGGCCCCAATGGGGGGTCATAGAAGCATGAATACAAGGTGGGTACTCATGACGAAAATCAACACGAACATGGACAAGTAAGGGGGCGATATGGTGCCCCAAGTACAAGTGTCGTAAGTGAGGAAATTCGATTTTAAGGAGCGGTGAAGTGATCCTTCGTGGAAAAATGTGTCCGGGTGAAGTATCAAATCACCAAAAATTAAGGAAAACCCATTTGAGAGCTCGGTGAGATCTATCCAGCGGTGCTGACGGTTCGTCGAACGGGGCTACGGTGTGGTCGCAGCAGTCGAAAGAAGAAACAGGGGTTCTCTTTTAATGAGGCGGTTTTCACTCCAAAATCATTCATTTGCTATTGTTGCTGTGGTGAATGTGGAGAGGAGAGAAGGCCCTAAATCTTGCGGCGAACGTAGCGGACAAACCGACCGTTGGATTCGAGATCTGTCAGTTGGAGGCGAGAGGCCTAACCTTGCTCTTGCATTTTGATGGATTACATTTGCGGTTGAGGGCCCAAAACCCCCAGAAACAGCCCCTCCTTCATCTCTATGGCCGGGTCGCACTTTTTGGGGCAAAAAGTACGACCCAGGACGCAGGTATTAGGGCAACAAGTGCGACCTGGTCCAGAAAATGGCAGAAAACTGCGACCTGGGAGATAAGGGGGTTTGGTGCTGTTTTATGGCTGGGAGTTGGATTGTGGTGTGTGGTTATGGTGTTCCCGATCTGTACCCTGACAAAAAGAATGTGGTTGTGCAGGTATGGCAGAGTTGTGGGTCAACTGGAGGGAGAGGGATCTGGGAACACTTCGGACAGAGATCCAGGCGGATCAGGGCGTTCGTCGTGTATTGGCCAGATATAGGGGCATATGGTGCCCTCTCGGATGTGTGTAGGGGCAAGTGGTGCCCCCTAGAATGTATGGCGGGGCATATGGTGCCCCCAGTTTTTTGGATTTTGTTTGTAACATGCTATGGGCATGTCGGATGTATATATATGGGGGGGCGTATGGTGCCCCCAGTTTGTGGAACATGCTATGGGCACGTCGTAAGTATATGTATGGGGGGGCGTATGGTGCCCCCAGTTTTTTTGGAACATGCTATGGGCATGTCGTATGTATCAGAGTAGATGGACTCATAAATATATGGTTTGCGACACATATTATGGATATGCATCGTCTTTTGATGGTTGATTTAATGTTATTGTCTTGTATGACTTGTGTGTGATAAATGCCAATCTAGAACATGGTTTGCAATACTATCTACGTAGTGATTTTGGTCTCTGGGTACATGGTTGAAAGTGATGGTTTCGAACGCATGTATTAAGACTTTCACTCGTAAATAGCGTCTGAACAGCACAGGGTTATGCACACGATAAACACCATTTAGTTGCATTACAAGAAGCAGGGAATCCAAACGAACGTGCAGATGGCGGATGCGATGCAACAAGGCATCAGCTAATAGGCCACGCACTGCATCATATTCGGCCTGATTGTTGGTGGCAGAACCAATGCATACCCCGTTAGACAGCACGAGGTCATGCAAGGGGGTGAAGATGGCCCACCCTGCCGAGGCAAGATTCCTGGAGTAGCGACTTGCACCGTCGGCGTAACCGATAAAGGGTGTGGACGGGGGGTCTTGCAAAATGGTGTGACAAGACAATAAATGAGGGGATGAAAGGAAATGGCGGCAGCGTGAGGGTACAGAAGTCATCGAGCAGTAATGGCAGGGGGAAAGGGCAGGATGATCAAGGCTCACACAAGGTGATGTATGAGAGCTATCAGAAACATGGTGAGGACTCGGGTTGCGGAGGTCAACGGAGACACAAGTGGAGTGATCTCGGGTATCAACGGACACAATGGGGAAGGCTGCAGACGGGCTAGGCTCCGGGTGTCGTGCAGAGGAGGATAGGTAAAGAATGGTGACTGTAGACTCCGTCATCTGAACATCAGGGGGGGGGATGTGGATCAGAGCGGGGGGATCCTCAGGCTGGCCTGAAGCATACTGCGCGAGAATGGGAGAGGCAGATTGATTTTGTTCAACCTCATACTCGCGGATCACCTCAAGGGAGGCGCGGTAATGTGTCAGGTGAGGACAATAATGGGAGTAGTGGCCATGGACACCACACAAAGCACAAGGCTTGTTGGTGCGGAGAGTCTTGGCGTTCTTGGGGACGGTCGAAGAAGGAGTGGGAGTTTCAGGGACCGTAGTGTCGGGGAACGCGAAGTTTACCATGGGTCGGATACGAGGTAACTCGGGACAAGCATGGGTGGCATGACCAATGATATCACATAAGGCACAAGGCTTCGCGGGCGGAGAAGGAGCCGGGGTGGTAGTGGTGGTTTGATCTTTGGTTGCCCCCTTGCGGGCTTTTCCTTTCTTCCCGGGAGCCGTCACAACAGGAGAAGGGTCCTGTGGAGGTGCTGGGGGCACAGTGGCTATGGAGGAAGCGAGGGGGACCGGTTGAACCGGTGTCAAAGCCATGTAAGGTTTGGGGTGACCGGGGGGGGTGGCGGCTGGGGGGTCAAGGTACCAAACCGGAATACCCAAGGTCAAGTTAGGGAGAGAAAGGGTGGCCATGACGGGGACGGAATATACTCCGGGAGGGGGAGCCAAGAAGGGGATCTATCCAGCAGGGTAATGACCAGGAGGTACGGCGCCAAGATGGTTAAGGCCAGGGGGGACCGAGCCTGGAGGATAAAGAGGTTCGGGGGCACCAGCTGTAGGGGGAGGGCCAGAAAGAGGAGGTCCGGCTGGCTGAGATGGATGGCTAGGAGCGGGTTGCGAAGGGCGGGGAGGAGGGTGCGGGCTAGCCGAGGCAGGCCGTTTATGGGCAGCCTGAGACGATTGCATCATGCAAACATTCGACAAGCTAGGATCAGTAACAGGAGGGGGAGGAAGGTGAGGAAAAGTTCCAAGCAGGGTGGAATCTTTATAGACGCCGGGGGAGACACTGGTCAAAGAATCGACGGTTTGCTTGTTGGCTACAGAAGAGATGGTCGTCTCGGATGCGGATGGAGACGGCGGCTCATGATACGATAGCTGGTCAATGGTGACTATCTTTCCATTATGTGGAAAAGACATCTTGCGGAAGACCGCGGATGGGACAGCAGACATGGCATAGGTGTAGCTTCGCCCCAATAGAATGTTATAGTCTAGAGGGGCGTCAATGACTTCGACATCAACGCAAACAGTCTTACCGGCGAGGGTGATGGGACAGTTACGAAACAGGCCAATAGGCTGGGAGGCATGACCATCCCACGCTCGAAGGGTGATCGTGGAAGGGGCCAACTCAGGGGATCAGAGTTGCTTCCAAACCGAAGCGGACATCACACAGGTGGACGCCCCCTCATCAATTATACACCGGGATACAGTGGCGTTCCGGATTTTGACTGGGATTTGGAAAGCAACAGAAGGAGGAAGAGGAGGGTGGTCCGATTGAGTGGCGTCGAAAACAATCATTTGGCCATCAGCAGGATCAACAGCGCCCACGGCAGATAGTAGAGCCTTCCGTTGGGAAGGGCACGACTGGAGGAGTTCCAGTGTGGAAATGGCAGCAGGGGATTGTGCCAAATCATCTACTATACTGTATGATTGGGCGGCTCGACCGGAAGCAGCATTTCGGCGTAATGGACCCTTTGGAATCTTTGGGTGGACCTCAACTTTGGGTTGAGGGATGTGTAAGGGGCCACTGGATGTCGAAAGAGGCTCTGTAGAACCTGAAGATGGAGGCTCGGGAGCAGACTGAGCAGGAGGCTTGGGGTACTGGCGAGACCGGGTTTGAAGGTGAAGGTCGACGGAAGGGGACGGATCGGAGCGCATCATAAGGATCTGGTAGTCAGAGGAACCAGAAATGGACGAGGGTGTGGCTGCATGGCTGTCGGGGGGTTGGGTAGCCACGACTCCCTGTTGAGGGAAAGGATCAGTGAACACAGCTGGCGGGGTAGTGGCCACATTAGGAGGAGCGTGAGGGGAGGCGTGTTGTCCGCGCAATGTGGCTTGAGACTCCCACATCTGTCGCATATGGGGTAAGAGAGGACAATCGTGAGTGTAGTGGCCGTAATCACTGCAACACGAACAGGGCTTGTTTGTGCGAAGCGGCCTGTCCGGCCTGGGCGGGATGCCCTGAGGCTGGTTGCTAGTGTTAGGGTCCATACCAGAATTGGGTCCTCGGTTACCGGGGGCAGATGGGTTCTGGTTGCCTCTCCGCCTTCTTTGAGAAGAAAGGGGAATAAACGCACCCTGCTGTGCAAATACTTGCCCTGGAGGGGGTTGTAAGGGCTGTTGCAGGTGGTGAGGAGGCAAGGGAGGCGGAAGCGCATATGCTGGAGGAGTTGGCGCACCAGGCTGCGGATAAAAGTAAGGGTTGGGTTGGGTAGCATTGAGGTAAGCGGGAGGTTGGGCAAAAGGAGGAGGCATGCCGTATCCTGGATACATGTTGCCGGGAGGGGGCAGAGTGCTAGAGGTGCTGGCCCCTCCCTGAGGGAGGCCATGGCTCATAGGAGGGTGAGCAGAGGGGTGGGAAAGATATCCAACAATACCGTCAGCGGAATGAGATGCCCCCGGGGCGTTAGCGCCACCGGGCCTGGGGATGTCAGGGAGAACGGTATGAACATAACCAGATTGAGCGTAGATCGGGTCATATTTTAAAGCTATTTGGAGGGCGGCTTCTTCAGATTGAGGAAAGTGAGAGGCGACATCTTTGCCGATGGGAGATGGGAGGGTGCGAAGGAACCAGTCCATGTAAACCCGATCTTCAAAGGGAGGGGCTCGACATAAGCTCCGTCTTCGTCGCCATTCCTGAACATGGGCAGAAAGGCGTGTGGAAGAGGATTGCTTAAATGAAGTCAAGAGCTCCGTACCGGTGTCGTATCGGAGAGGGAGCTGGAAGTACGACAAGAAGGCTTGGGCAAGAGTCTCGAACGTGGTATGGGAGGAAGTGGCATGTTCGACATACCATTTAGAAGCTTCGCCGGTAAGTGTGCGTTGGAACAAACGAAGACGGATGGAGTCATCGGTAATGGAGTTGGAGGAACACCACATGTGGAAAGACCGGACGTGATTGGTTGGGTCTTCGCCATTAAGGCCCTCAAACTTAGGGATATCAGAGGGTAGCTTGGTGGGCATAGCGGGCCGGGTAGTATTATGGTGAATGGGGTCATTAATCAACTGATGGAAATCGGGGAGGCTGAGGCCTGCAATGTACGGCAGCACAGGGGTGGCCGGAGTAGTGGTTGTGACGGTTCTGCTAGAAGTAGGGCCGGCATTGGGGCCGGGAGAACCGCTAGCATTAGGCCCTGATCCGGACATGGTGAAGGTAAAAGGGGGAGAACCGGAAGGAGAAGGGGGACCCGATGAATCAGGAGAGGAGTCGGAGTGCGGAGTCGAAGGTGGACTGGCTCGACGACGACGGTGCGGAGCAGGTCGATCAACCGGAAACTGAGGATGAAGGCCAAGAAGTCTCCGGGAAAGGCGCCTTGGGGGCGCAATGATTACAGGAAGAAGGAAACCGACAAGGGCAGAAAGGGACAGAATCAAGAAGGTCAAGGGCAGATAAGGTGCAGTGACGATTGATTTTAGAGTCTTTGCCAGGCGGTGTAAACCAGGCGCTTCTTCACTTCAGGTCAGTGTGTGGTGTGCGTTAATTTTAATTTTTAAACCCTTTCCGTTGTTGAGAGCAAAAAAGTGTGCAACGTAGCTGAAAATAAACCTACAGAGAACAGAATAAAAATGCTGAAATAACAGAAAAATAACAGCTACATATGCATCTATCAAACCCAAGAAAGTGGGTCTCTCGAAACTATGCTGAAAAGAAAGGGAAAAACTATGGAAACACACACAAACGAAGCTCAACAGATCTAGGGTCAAAGGGGACAGGGATCTGGAGGATAAAGCTGCAGATAAGGGGTGCAGATCACAGCCAAGAGACAGGGGCAAGGTGGGTGGAAAAGGAAATCAGCAAAAGCTAGGGGCAAGGCGAGGCCTTTGAAGGAGGTCAACGAAACAAAACGGCAGAGGTGATTTGAAAGGAAAAGAGGCAGGATTTCAATGGATGCGGAAGTGAGGTCACGAGATGCGGAAAAGAGGGCGAGAAACTGAAGCGAAGCGGTGAAGCAGCCAGAACTCATCTAAGTGGGTACTAAAGCCCTAAAATTTGGGTTATAGATGAGTAAGCAGGATCAGATCTTAGTCAAATGGGGCTGAGCAGAGAATTTGGAAAACCACAGCGAAGGCTGGCGAACAGAAAATTACAAGGAAAAATCTTTGAAAAAAGAGGAGCGGGTCGCCGAGGTTCGGCTGATCGGGTCGGAAACAGGCTGAAAAGTGCGTCCGGGTCGCAGGTTTTGGGCCAAAAGGTGCGACCCTCCCGTTCCGGCTGTTTCGGCGGCAGATTTTCTGAAAAATTGCCGTCTCAGGTGCGGCTGGTGTCGCTTACCTGCGCAATAGGGCCGGAAACACACGGAAGTTAGAAATTTTAGGTTTTTAGGGTTTTATGTGAGAAAAATGACATGAAAAGAGAAAAACTAAGCAGCTAAAAAAGAAGCCCTAGGGCCTGAAGTAGCTGGATATGCAGGAATATGAAAAACGACAGTGGTCGTAATTTAAAACCCGTGTGGAGTCGCCATTTGTTAGTATGGATTCTTCGTCGAAGTGTACGAAAAAGAACCACTTTAGCTACGCATAACTAATAGCCCTAACAACGATAATGGCTGCAAAACATCTTCAGATCTGCAATTAGTAGTTAAAGTGCTGCAACAAACAGATCTATAAATGGAAAGACATTAAGCAGTAAAGTAAAGAGTTTGCTTCATGCATCCAACAGACAAGACAAGAACACGATTTTTGAATGAATTTTTATATTACAGGGCACCTGGGAGGAAACAAGAAGGTGTATCCAGATCTCCTCAATAGGATGGGTTCTTTGTAGTCCTCAGCACTTCAGATCTAAGCTTTCTCTCTCTTGTAGATGTAGAAAACCCAATGCAGAAAGTAGAGCTCAATGGGAGCAAAATGGTAGAAATGAGACCAAATGTATAGATCCAGAGTGATCTAATAGGCAACAAAAGGTGAAGAATGATGGGGAAAACCCTCCTATTTATAACAAAATATTGGGTCATTCTAGATCTTGGTGCATGATTAAAATAATGTTAATCAAATCTAGATCCACCTCTGTGGAATATTTTATTATTATTTGTTGGAGGGAAAGGGTGTTTGACTTGGGTCAAATCCCTTGATTAGTGAAGAATAAATAAATAAATGATTTATTTATCCTTTTAAGGAAGTGGTTGAGATATAATCAAATAAATAATGATTTATTTAATTAATAGTGGTTGATTTGGTCATATTTAACAAGGAATATTATTTAAATAATTATTCCTAGAAATTAATAAGATAACTATGGGTTTATCTCATTAATTTCTTTGTTTTTGGGTTAAACATGACTGGGAATAATAATTAAATTATGGTTTAATTAAATATTCCTTTTGGGGTTTCTTAATTAATCATAGTGAAAGCAGTTTTACTTGGGGTAAAACTGGTCTTACATGGTGTACTTGGGTCCATCTAATGATGAAAAGTTAGATGACCAAAAAATGGTGTAACACTCATAGTCCCTGGTAGAAGACAAGTGAAGTATATGGATGTTTACTTACAACCACTGGTAGATGAATTGAAGGAATTATGGGATGGGATAAATGTATATGATGTATCAAGACCCATCGCAGCAGAGAGGATTTTTACATTCTATGTCATATGTGCTTACATGACACATGATTATACAGGCTTAGGAATTTGATCTGGTAAATTACATGTTTAATGTATTGATTTGTTTATATACGTAACAAAATTCTTTCACATATTAGTTATTTAATTCGTTGTAATTGTTCTGATCTTCATGATATTATTTAATGTTCCATGCATATTAATTGTATACAATAATCTCGTAGGTCTTGTAATAAAAGGGTATTTTGGATGTAAATGTTGTGGACCTTCTATGAAAGCTAGATGGTATTATTGCTCCAAGGTATTCCTCCCAGAAGAACACCCTTACAGAAGAGAAGCATCAGATTTCAATGGTAAACGAGAGAGAACCCAAAGGCCTCCAATAATGACACCAGCTGAATGGCTTAGAGCATATGAGAGAGAGAGAAGGAGAAGGAGTTCATAGAAATGTTCGATTCAAATGGGGAGCCTATGTTAGATGATCCAGAATTCGTCGACACCTATGTTGAGAAATTTCCCATTGGGTTGAAAAGGAAATCTATCTTTTATAACCTCCCATATTGGGAGCATCTTAAGATTACCCACTTATTAGATCCCATGCATATATTTAAAAATGTTTCATCTTCTTTATGGAGGAACATATAATCGAAACAAAGTGACACATTGGCTATTAGGAAAGACCTTATTACTTCAAAAACTAAAAATAAACATTGGCCAACACGATTAGAAAGTACAGGATCAGAGGCAGGCATTGATCCCTCTAATTCATGGTATTTCAAATAAGGTGATGTCCCATGGATTTTTAAAAAATACAATCTTTCTTTGGCAAAGGAAGTTATAATGGGTGTGAGGGTTCCATCTTCATACGGGTCTTCACTATGGTGTTGCTTCACCATGGATTACCATTTGTCGGGGTTGAATTTGACTGACCATCTGAATCCTCTAAGATTACATATAATCTCAAAAGCATGACTTTATTATTTTTTATATTAATAAATTTTATCCCATGCAAGGATAATAAAACATAACTAATTTTGTACATTATTGCACGTGTTTATAACTTTGCAGTGTCATTATCCTTTGTTCGTGCATGGGTGTGTGAAACATGAATTCCCTCAAGACATAGGATGTGCCATATATAAATTATCTGCATTTGTATGTTGGATCACGTCAAAGGAGATTCATGTGGCTAGCATTCCACGGTGGCGTCAAGAGATAGTTGAGATTGTTTGTATGTTTGAGAAGGAACTGCCGATGAGTTTCATGGACTTGCAAGTTCATCTTCTAATCCACCTAGTAGATGAGGTTGAGTTAGTTGGGGTGGTTTCTTGTCGTTGGATGTTCTTCTTAGAGAGGTACATGAAGAAATTGAAAGTTTTTGTTCGACAAAGGGCAAAACCCAAGGGGTCTATGGCAGAGGGGTACATATTGTATGAGTCTTTCCATTATGCCAGTGATTACATCAAGCAGATTGGCAACAGACCAGGTGCGGTGATTTGGGACGATGAAAGGGATGAAGACAAAAGAGAAGGGGATTCTCTCCAAATGAGTGGAAAAAAGCGCTTGATAAAGAGTAAGCCACTTATAATTTTTCAAATTTAAACAAATTAAATATTCATGTTGAACTTCGATATAATGTATATTTTGATCTCTATGTACTATATAATGTCGGTTTGATTTCATCAGCGAATGTAGAAATTGAAGCAATCAGTAAATTCGTTCTTTACAATTCTAAAGCGACACAACCGTGGCTTGCATTGTACGAAAAAAAGAGGATGAAATGGGATAGTGACAGGAAATAATTCAGATGGTTGAATGGTAGAAGTGTGCCTTATCCCGATCATTTAAAATAAAATATGCCCCAACAGTTGGGTTGCTGACCAAGTCAAAGAGAAATACGGTGCAATCGGTTGTTACCTGCGTGCTGAATAGGATGCACTAAATGTAGGGATTGGGTGCAAAAATTCGATAATAATCTATTTAATTTATATGTACCTTTGAAACTTATAAGACATCTATATTTCATATTTTAAATGTTGGGTTATTATAAGACACATGACACTATAATTTTTTTAACTTTTTTATAATAGGTTCATTTGTTCCCATCTATGTGGGCATATGGACACCATTTTCGCACAGAAAATGCCAATGCTAGAAACATCACACAATACTATGGAGTGGAAGTCGAGTTCGATCAATCTAGTCAATCTAGCCACCGTGATAAAAACCTAGTACGAGGGACGTTATGTTACGTCGGAAAGATACAAAAGATCATTGAAGTGAATTTCTCTTATTTCCAATGTGTTATTTTTAGGTGCAAGTGGTGGGACACCTTTGGTCGGAATAATGTAAAGGAAGATCACGATAGTAGGCTGATATGTATCAACTCTAGAAAGATGTGGGATGAAACTAAGGAGCCCTATGTTTTCCCCAAACACTGCAACCAGGTGTTTTTTTACCCAGATGTGTTGGATAGGGATCGGTGGTTCATATTGAGACATGACCATAGATCAAAACATATTTTTGAGAACAATAGTGTTATCATGCCATGCGAGCTGGAAGATAATGAGGGTGATCATGAGAACCGAGAGTGATATGGTACATGTGTTATTTCATCAATATTTATACTTTTTAAGATGGTTTTTTCGAAACATTATAATATGTATTTTGAATTAATTGGTAATTTGCATTGTGTTAATGTTAAAATCAATATTGCTCCTTCTCTGGCTCTTCATCCCACTCTGATCACTCTCCCTCTGTGCTTCTTGCTTCGGCCCTCCCTTGCTCAGGTGAGAAGCTTCTGGGCTCTGGCCTCTTTAGCAACCCCTCTATAGTATTGTGCCCTGTCCAAGCCTGTCGTGATGCCATGACGACACCGACAATGGTGCAAACGAGCTGGGGGCAGGGACCTCCTTTCACGTCCCCCTCTGCCCCATGCCATCCCCTAGGACTTAAATCTTCTCGTCTCTTAGGACATGGCAGACTTTTTTCCCTCTTCCTTCATGCCTACAAAGCCATACGACTCCTTCATTCCTTTCGCGTAGCTCCTGGACCGCTCCGCTCCCCCCTCCTCCTCCCGCGGTAAGAAGAGAGCCCGCAAGTCCACCATCCCTATGGAGCCTGCCTTCATCCCCTGTAAACTCAAAGCCCTCCCTATGCAGCCGGCCTCCAACTCCAATTCTGATGACAGCGACTTCGAGCCGACCGCGGAGAAGCATCTACCAGGTCTGCATCTCTCAAGCTCCTCCAAGAGGAAAGAAAACCTCAATTCGACTGACACCATGGATATTACAACATATATGAAGGATAACGCCACTCAGGACACTCCAGCGGAGTGCCTTGTTCTTCCTGAATCCCCATGCGAGCAGCTCGAAGACTCTGACCCTGGGCTTGATTCACTAGACTACGGCTACATCTGCCGCATCCTCGAAGAGGAGCCTCCCTCCAACGACAAGCATGAATATTCTCCATAGCACTCTCTCTTCGGGTTTCTTAGTTTGCTAGTTCTGGTTGTTTCCTATGCTAGCTATTTTGGTCTCTTTTTGCATTGTTTTAAAGGCTGGTTTCCCGCTATGGACGGCTCATTCTATCTAGATAATTAAGGCTATTTTCCCCTCTAGGGGCAGTCTAGTTTTGGACAGTAGTATTTGGTCTATTCCCTTCGTCATGGATCTTTCCATTTCTGAGGATGAGCAATGTAACCTCTAGTTGATGAATTAATAGAATCAGTATTACTTAGAAAAAAAATATGTTAAAATCAATATTTCACTTGATAATTTACAATTATGTTGATCTCAAAAACAATGGCGTACTGTATAAAGTTCTTTTTCTTTGTATGTAAGATCATAATAAAATAATTATAATTCTAAAGTACATGAATTTATTTGCATTATTTTCTAAACTTTATTATGTTACAATAATTCATATTATTCTAGATTTATTATTTTACAATTATTTAAAATTTTACAAATTTACAAATTTACAAATTTTAATAAAATCATTTCACATTGATACAATTAAAATTTTCACATTAATACATTTAAAATTTTACAAATATTTTACATACAATTACAATTTCACATACAATAACAATTAAAATTACAATTACAATTTTAGAATTTTACATACAATTACAATTACAATTACAATTTTACAAATTTCCATATATACCATTACAATTACAATTTTAGAATTTTGCATATAATTACAATTTTACAATTTTACATATATACAATTAAAATTAAAATTACAATTACAATCATTTCACAATAAATTAAATATTACAATTACAATTAAAATTTTACAAATATTTTACATACAATTACAATTAATACCAATACAATTACAATTTTAGAATTTTACATACAATTAGAATTACAAATATTACAATTTTACAATATCATGATCATTTAATATTAAATTAATTAATAAACATCACAATCATTATTACCATCGTACAAACATCATATCTGACTAAAAAACACATTCAAATTCGCTAACATCATCGTGATCATGATCATCTAACAAAACAAAATTAGCATTATATAACATCATCACAACACAAACATCAAATATTCATCTCATGTGAAATAAATGCTATCACATATACATCTATCTGCAAGCTTCACATTAAATGAACATATCTAACATGACCTAACAATATACACATCATGATGATCACCAACATGTAAATTAAGTACAACTGCAACATGAACATAAAATTCTTGGACCATATATATATATATATATATATATATATATATATATATATAATGTCAAAAATATACAACTGTAATATAAATGTCATGGATTAGCTAGTGGTACATCATCAATAGCAGTACTAGTCGAGGCCTACTCAATGAATGGTGCAGCCTCAACAAGCTCAGATACATGTTGATCATCATGTGCCTGCTGATCTGGTATTGGTGCCTCATGCTTATTAGGATCAACCATCGGCTGCTCATCGTGATGAGTCGACATGGTCGATGGTCTAGCCTACTCATGATCATGAGTATTGTTGGATGTTGCAAGCTGCTGACTAGAAGTGGTCGATGGTCTAGCCTGCTCTCCATGATGACTACTGCTCGATGCTAGTGGACGTTGCTCATCTAGCACAGTGCGAGGTGAACGATCATCAGATGATGCGTCGCTGCTCGTGGACTAACGATCACATGTTTCGTCTCGACCACGCATATAACGTGTAACAGTCCTCCTCAGCCACGTAACTAAGGTCGTAGCTCCTTTGACATGCCGCATCAAGTTGTACATGTCACGCGGCATGCCTCTCCACATATGTAACAGCCTACCATCGGCTTGTATGTCTCTCATAGTAACGGACCTGACTCCCACCTCAAAAATCAATGCATAGAGTTGGTCACCCAACTCCAACCTGAATCTACTATCAAGCCTACCACGCCTAGCAAAAGGTGGTACTGGCGCACCAGCAGGAGCAGGTGTCTCTCCACCGGCCTCATGATCATCGACATCTGGCATATCTTGATCGTCATCAAGATCCACACCTATATCATTTGGTGGCGCTGGCATGTCCTTGCCATAAAAAGACCCAATTTCTGCAAAATATATACAAGTACACAACAATAATTAGACAATTTTATTAAACAATTTAATAAAAACAAGTTAAATAATATGTTAGAAAAAATTTAAATAAAACAGTAATATTACCTCTATCATCTGGCAGCTCATCATCTATGAAGAGGATGTTGGCACACCCTCGCCAATCCAAACCAGCACAAGGACAGGGACCATAACGAACGGATGATCGTCAACACTGGCTAGCAACTCCAGTGCATCATGTGATATCCACGCGGAAAACTCAGTCTCACCCCTCTTGGGCATCATCTGTCCCCACATATGCATATTTGCATGCAACATCAACCTATGAGGTTGTCGAACAAAAGTAGGCCTCGTCTCTGGAAACCTCTCAAAAAATAAACAAAATATCTCGGAAGCAAAAGGGAACTTGACCTTCCCTTGTGCTTGAGCACAACATCTATCTAAGGCTGTACAGAACTGCCACAAAAAAATGGCAGACCACCTGACAAGTCCTGGCTCCTATACTAAGGAATAAACATAATATAGAAGCGGGAAACTAATGTGTTTCCCGTCATTGGTGTTGTGTGAAATGGTCAAAATCATAAGTAAGAGGCACCTCACCTCCTCACTACCAAACGCAGCAATACGTAACTACCCTTCGGAGACCTGAAAATTTGAAGGAGACAGTATATCCACACTTATGTATCTCTGGGAGTACGCCAATTGACTCCCTGATGCATAGCCAATTGGAACATCTGGGAACCAGAGAAAATCCGCCCCTCTCCTCAATAGCCCAGTAATGAAATAGATGTCCTCCTTAGTGGGCACGTACCACTGGTTAGGACCAACCTGGAAAGCCTGTAGGTGGGCATTCCACCTGCGGATAAGATGTCGCAAAAACACACCATGGCCCTTAAGGGAAGTAGCCTCCTCCAAGAACTTGAGGAGGCCTACTTGCCTTAGGATCCCCTGGGTAGCTGCTGTAATAGGGAGAGGGAACGCATCTCTCTCCCTCTCTCGTGCCTCCCACTCACGAACCATGTTATATTGGTCCACCTGTTGTTGTCATTTTCCCTTTGTTCTCTCCTTTCACATCTCTGAATTATTGAAATATTAAATAATTTTTTTTTATTAAATGAGACATGTATTTAGGAATATACACATAAAGATTTTTTTTTTTTTAAAAAGCAGTTGGTGTGCCAAAAAAAACAAGCATGCACCAGTAACTATGCATCTTTTTTTGTCGCACATCGGAGGCGGTGCACTAGCAAATTTCTAGCACACCGAAGGCAGTGCGCATGAAAATTTGCAGCGCACCACCCTCTTGGCATTGTTCATAAGTCAACAGTGCGGTTGTCTAACAAATCACACCATTGACTACAAACCAGTGTCGGAGGGTGGTGCGTTGACAAAACTATATGCCCCAGGGCATATAGTTTGGTCAACACACCAACCTCTTGACATCATTACTTAGTCAAAGGTGCGGTATTTTACCAAGTTGCGCCGTTGATCGTGTCGAAATGCCAGAATGTGATGTGATGACAAAAAAGCCTGCCCCGAGGTGGAGATTTAAGTCAACGCACCGCATTTCCATTATTCCACAGGGTCAACAGTGCGGCTAGGTAACCGACCGCACCGCACCTTTTTTCAATTTTAAAATATCACGGTGCACCTTTCGGTACCGGTTCAGAACTGGTGCAGATACCATAAGCATCAGTTGCAATGCGGCCTGTAAATTTATAGGCAACACCACGAACCGGTGCGAGTTGAACGTCTCGAGTGCACTGCGCACAATTTTTTTTTTTAATGGTTAATTTTAAATTAATTTACAATTCTAATCTGCTAAAAGGCTTAATTATGGAAAAACAAGAAAAACACTTGTATATTTGACCGTCGAGGTGGCATATTGGCTATAGAATTTTCAAAAGTAAATTTTCCCATCATTTTTCAAAATTCAAAATGCATATTGGTTGACAATGCAGAGCAGTAGTGCGTGCAGTGGGTGCTATGGGAGCACCGATGTTAGGGTGGCTCAGACAAGGATAACTTGCACCAGTTCTTAAGACCTCTGGAACAATGAAAATTGAAAAATATGGTTTTTTTGTCGTAATTTTTTATTTATTTATCATGTTCCGGTGTGAGGGGTTTTATAGGCACATCGATGCTCTACAATAATAAGACACACTGGGGTGGGTTTGTACAGAGCGCACGGTGTCCGGTGTGCCAACGTTTCTGGTGCACCGATGCTTTTGCTAGTTGAATGCACCGATGCAGGTTAGGATGATAAGCGCACCTGACGAAAAACATCTGCAAAAACCTCCACCCTCTAACCTCCTCTAGTAACCTTCACTACAAACAGATGTCTGGGGTATTTTTATAAGGGGTTCCTCAAAAACATCCGCTAGAAGTTCTTTTCCTTGTAGTGCATGTCGTCATTAATGAGTTGATAGCATGCATCCTTTCTTACCATAATGGAGTGCATAAAATTCATTATAGCAACACCGCCAAATACTAAATGAAGCACACTAGTGCAATGAAAAAAAACAAAAACTTGTAAATTTCCTCGCCCATAACCTTCGTAGATTGATACAAACCCATTGGCAATTGTTCATATGCCATGCTCACACTATATTTCATCCACGTTTTCTGCTCGTACCAACACTTGTCAATTGCATCACACATTCCAACACAGAGATAATGATGGGCCCGTTCCCACCATGACCGAGGAAATCATAATTAATTCTAATCATAGTTTAGTATTAATTATATATTAGTATTTTTTTTTAAGGTATAAAAGGAATATCACTATAAAGTGAAAGAGTTGAAGTATTTTATTTTAAATTTTTATTTGTAAATGAAATGATGTGAAAATGTTTCTCTACAACATTATGGAATAATTTGTTACATATAATTATAGATAATTTGCAAAAAAGTGAAAATGTGTACACTGAATATGCAATCCATTTAATTTTTTTCTTAATGGCATCTAAATTAAACAAATCCCCCTTTACATCATTCATGACATTATTTGTGCATGATCGACCTCCTTCCTTTAGATAAATTTCTAGGTTTGGCTATATAAGTGGGGAAATTGTCTACATATTAATCATTCATAAGATGATTCAAAGACAATTCTATTGATCTGTCCCCATCCACAAATATCACCCCGTTGAGTCACTTGATTCTCAAATTGCCATTATTCAATTTGAAATCTTGGTTTCTAGTCATGTAAAAAGGAAATGTAAAGAAGAGACACAAGAAAATATCAGAGAATGACAGATCATAATTCCCAACTCAAGCATAGAGAAATGTATGCCCCACAATAGAAGGGAATGTAAAGTAATGAAAGCCCCAAACAAATTTGAGAAAATATTAGACCGTGACATCCATTGAATTGAAGAGAAGATAGAGAACACTTTTTGGCATCTATGGGAAGTGGAAGTTGTATGATTGTGATAACATTTTAATCATCTCATGTACCATGAGGCAATTGAGGACATTTATATGGGAAAAATGGTTGTTTTTTTCTAATCCCAATATAACATTTCTATTCAAACTAGTGAACGTTTGTTATATGTAAAGTTGAAATGTTTTCCAACAAGTCCTCATTGATGGAATTTGGACATATTGGATTGTGTTCATAGTTATGCTTCTTATTAGCAGAGGACTAGACGAAGAGGTGGTTCTCAATATAGAGAATCAAGGTTAAAGGATCAATGGCTATGTTGATAGGTTATCTATGGAGGATGATACATGCAATAAAATATTGTAACAAACTTCACTGTTAAGCTTAATAAGAAGAATGACTCTACAAAAGCATATGAATTCCATGCAAAAAAATTGATTTAAAGATTAGGTTTCATCCATCGTTATTATGAAGGGTATGATTAGATTTTGACATATGAATTCCATGTTGCAAGACTTTCTATAGGAAGTGTAGTGTAGATGGGTAAATCCATGAAGCTCGGTTACACTTTTTGGTAAGCAGATGGGTTGGGAGGGGAAAAAAACTCGATCAAGCAATATTTTAGGCATCAATCTAGTTATTTGAAGGCTATTTTTAACCATTTTGGTAATAAGAATTGTATTATAAAATTTGTTTATATTTATTCAGAATTAATGATTATTCAACTATTTAATTTACATGATTATATTAATTAAAAAAATTAAGATAATTGTGTTGATATTTAATTTGAATTAATATTTATTCATTTATTTAAATTATATAATTGTACTAATTATAAAATTGAGATAAATATGTTAATAATTAATTTCTATTCAATAGTTGAAAACAATTAATATTATATTGTATTAATGGAGAAATGGTTACATTATTTTAACGTAACTCCTTAGTTAGGATTAGTTCCTAGGTTGTAGGAGTTTTTTCCCAACTCCATATTATTTTTTGATGTATTTATTGTTGTATCATTTATGTAGAGGATGTACAGTGTACGCCCACTTTGTGCAATCTCCATGTGCAGTACTCACCTGAGAGTTGCTTCTTAATTCAATTCACTTCTTTTATTTCCTATTTTTATCATGGTATCAGAGCTCAAACCAGTGAACCTGATTTATCTTTAGAGCCTTAGTGGCTAAAGAGCCTTTGTGGCTATAGAGCCTTAGTGGCTAAAGAGCCTTTGCGGATACAGAGCCTTCGTGGCTATGGTGCACACAGGAGCCTTAGTGCTCACAGTGGAGTAGGTGGTCTATAGAAACACTTCACTCATAGCAGAAACTTTTTTTCTCATAGGTCTCATTTTTCTGAGCACAAAGCTGGATCAGCATAGTTTTTGCAGCAGCAACGGCATTGATCAGCACGATTTTTGGAGCCACAGCTGTGCTTAACTATATGGATCAACACATTTTTCGAGGTCTTTCCAACGTTGATATACAATCCCTTAATGAAATTTTATTCAGCACGGATTTTTTTCTAAAAATATTTTTGACCTCTTTTTTACATTTTTGCACATGATATTTTCTCGATTGGTCGTGAATCTGAGTAGCATACACAACAATATTTCATATCAATGGTGGATCTGAGTTTCAAACATAAATATCATGCCAGATCGGTGGTGGATCTGTGAATAGGTTTTGGTATGTGTTGATTTTTTTTTTTAAGTGTAGCTTGTAATTGTTCACTTGGTTAGAATCGACTAAAGATCGGAGGATTTGGAATCTAATCAATCTAATATGAACAATTTTACAGGAACATATATCAACAAGACTAGAAAAATCGAGGGTACCAATTATACCAATTGGAAATTAAAGCTACAAACATTGCTTGAGGGAGCGAGCATGTGGTCGATCACCAGTGATGATGAGCAAAAGCCGAACAGTGCAACAAGTGCAGTCACACTCATACAAGACTGAGATTATAGGGAGAACAAGGTGAAATTATTACTAAATATGTATATTAAAGCCAATATTATCCCACACATCAAAGACGGTAAATCATCCACTGAGATCTGGACAACATTCAAGAATCTATACCAGACACAAAACAAAAATCGCATCTTGTCGCTCAAAGGCAAGTTGTTTTCAATGAGGATGGAGGAGAATGACTCTATTGTTGGATTCATTGCAAGGGTCAAATTCATGAAGGGTAGATTGGGTGACATCGGGGAGAAGGTGACTAATTCTGATCTTGTCACAATCACTTTAAACGAGATGATGGATGAATACTAGATGTTCATCACAGGCTTAGTTGCACGAGATAAAGCCCCTACATTCGAGGAGATGACAATAATTCTATTACAGGAAGAAGAGCGGTGGTAGAATATAAGAGCACAGAGTGTCGATCTTGCTCTGATGGTGAAGAAGAAGCCATATAAAGGGAAACAGCCACAACAACAAAAAGGCAGTGGCACTTTTTAGAAGAGACCATTCAAAGGTATGTCTGCAAATAACAGTAGTAATTTTTCTGGCATTAAATGTTTCTACTGTGGTAACACCGATCATAAGGCTAAGTTCTATTTTAAGAGACATAGAGATGAGGCTAGAAAGAAGCAAAGAAATCACACAGGACATTTTGCTGATGAAGGTCACAGTCATGACTTTCGACTGTTTGTAGTTGATTGTACTCTTTCAGCTTCTGAGGACAATAAGGCCGAAATATGGTATGTTTATGCTTGTGTGTCTTCACATATGACAGGTAATAGAAGTTGTTTTGAGTTTTTTGAAGAAACTAGTGAGCTAAAATTTATCTAGGTGATGACAGAGGTTATGAGATTCAGGGGTACGGAGATATTCCAATGATGTTGCCTAGCGGTGATATCAGACATATTAAAAATGTGATTTATGTACCTGGGATCAAGAAGAACTTAATCTTCGTGTCAATGATAATAGATCTGGACCTGCAAGTTGAATTCTTCAAAAATATTGTGTCATAAAGGACAGGAAGAAGGATCCAGTTGCATCAGGAGTGCGTGTGGGAAGCCTTTATAGGTTGAATGTCAAGAGCATGCCACACCAAGCTCTGGTTTCAATAGGATTGAAAACCAAGAATCTTTGGCACCAGAGATTCAGTCATCTTAACCTAAAATACCTCATGCTACTTCAAAGGAAAGGTATGGTTGATGGACTCCCTACTTTTCATTATTTTCATTTAGATTGTGATGGATATGCATTAGGGAAAATGCATAGAGAAGATTTTCCTTTGAATGTTGATATGAAGAAAAGATATATTCTGGAGCTGGTGCATATAGACATATGCAGAACTATTCAGACTAGGTCACTAGGTGGTGCATATTATTTTTCAGTGTTTACTGATGATTGCACTAGATTCTCTTAGATATATTTTTTAAGCAAAAAGAGCCAGACATTTCAATGCTTTAAAGATTTTAATACTACGGTGGAGAAGCAGACAGGGAAATTCATAAATATTATCTGCTCCAATCAAGGGGGAGAATACAAGTTGGGAGATTTCATTACATTTTGCAGAAATCATGGGATTATTTAATAGTTCATAGTGCCTCACACTCTGCAGCAAAATGGAGTCGCAAAACGAAAGAACATAACCCTTGTGGAGTGTGCACGAAGTATGCTTCAAGGTAAGGGTCTATCAAATGGTTTTTGGGTTGAAGTAATCAACACTGCTATTTATTTAAAAAATAAGAGTCCTACTAAATGTATGAATTTTAAAACTCCTTTTGAAGCACTTTATGGATATAAGCCTATAGTGAGTCATTTAAGATTTTTTGGGTCAAAATCCTTTGCCTATATACCCAAGGAGGATAGAAAGAAGTTAGATCCTAAGGCCATGAAATGCATCTTTGTAGGATATTTCATTGAGTTTAAAGCTTATAAGTTGTTTAATCCTTTGACTCATAAAATATTTGCAAGTCGAGATGTCATATTTCATGAGCATGCTGAGGAAGGAAAGGAAAACAGTCTTGGAGAATGGCACATTCCATTGTTGATGGAAGAAAGCAGTGAGGATAATCAACAGCAGTAGAAAGAGGAAGAGACATGTGATGTAGATAGTAAGTCAAGCCCGCAAAGGTGTGAAGCAAACAAATTTGAAGTGAGTCCTTTACTGGAAGATCAAGTAGGCAGACTCAACTACTAGCCAGATTGAAATACTGTGCTTTAATGTCAAACATTTTAAATTTTATAGATCCCACAAATTATAAAGAAGCTAATCAATCTCATGAATGGAGGGCTGGAATGAATGAAGGATTTGAATCTATTACTAGAACCCATACTTGGGAACTAGTTGAATTTCCTAAAGTAAAAACACCCATAGGTTGAAAGTGGCTTTAAAAATCTAAATTTAATGCAGATGGGAGTATAGATAAGTTTAAAGCTAGACTAGTAGCAAAGGGTTATTCACGCCAAGAGGGAATTGAATTTGAAGAAACCTTTTCTCCTATAGCCAAACTGAATACAATTACAATATTAATTACTTTAGCTACAAAATCTCAGTGGAAGCTACACCAATTAGATGTTAAGGCTGCATTCCTAAATGGTGATTTAAAGGAAGAGGTTTATTTAGTCCAGCCTGAAGGGTTTATTAAGCAAGGGCAAGGCCATTTAGTGTGTAAATTGAAAAAGGAACTTTATGGTTTAAAACAACCACCCAGGTCTTGGTACGAGAAGATTGATTCATTTTTCTTACAGCATGGTTTTCATAGGAGTATGAATGATCCAAATATGTATACCATGTATGATGAACAAAGGTATATTATTTTGATTTCTTTGTATTTGGATGACATGATTATAATAGGTAATTCAGATGCATTAATCAAAGAAATAAAAATTGCAGATGTCACAAGTTTTTGAAATGAAAGACCTTGGAAGTTTACATTATTGTTTGGGTCTGGAAGTATGGAGAGACTCTAGATAGACTTTCCTTACTCAAGGGAAGTATGTCAAAGGCTTGCTCAAAAAGTTCAAGATGGAGCAGTGTAAGACAACATCAACACCTTTGCAGTAGAATCTAAAGTTGTGCAGTGATGATGGCTCTAAGGATGTCGATGCCACTTTGTATAGGTTGTTAATTGGTAGTCTGGTATATCTAACTACAACTAGACTAGACTTAGAATACTCTGTCAGTGTGTTGAGCCAGTTGATGTATAAACCTCTTGAAATTCATTGGGTGGCAACAAAAAGTGTCTTGAGGTATCTTCATGGTACTAGTAATTATGGTATTTTATACATTGACACATATGATGTTATTTTAGCAGGTTTTTCAGACTTTGATTGGGCAGGTAACTTGGATGATCGAAGATCTATCACAAGTTATGAATTTAGTGTTGGATTTGGGGTGATAGCATGGAGCAGTAAAAGTCAGAGTACCATATATTTATCTTCAATTGAAGCCAAGTATGAAGCATTATGCACATCAACATGTGAAGTTATCTGGTTGAGAAGGCTTCTCCATGATGCAAGAGAAGAGTAGAAAGAGGAAACTATCATCAAATGCGACAACCAGAGTTCCATTAAGATAGAAAACAATCCAGTGTTTCATAAAAACACGAAACACATCGATACTCAGTTTCACTTTGTTCGAGAAAAAGTCCAATCAAAAGAAATCTTTATTAAATATTGTAAAACATATGACAATATCGCTGATTTTTTTACTAAGCCTCTTGGGAATGTCAAGTTTGAATTGTTCAGAGGGATGTTAGGACTACGGGATAATCCTTTCTCCATTAAGGGGGAGAGTTGAAAATCATTAATATTATATTGTATTAATGGAGAAATGGTTACATTGATGTAACATAACTCCTTAAGTTAGGATAAGTTCCTAGGTTGTAGGAGTTTTTTCCCAACTCCCTATTCTTTTTTGATGTATTTATTGTTGTATGATTGATGTAGACGATGTAAAGTGTACTCTCACTCACATGAGAGTTTCTTGTTAATTCAATTCATTTCTTTTCTTTCATGTTTTAATCATCAATTATTTAATTGATATGATTGTGTTAATTATAAAATAATTGATATGATTATATTAATTATATAATTGAAATAAATGTGTTGATATTTATTATAAATTAAAATATCGATTCACATTGACCGGACATTTACCTTACTAGTTATAAGACATTATAACCTAACCTTACGGAAATTCTGGTGTATGCTTGTGTATGGCTTCATAGTTGGATTCGAAAGTAAAGCATGGAATATATTTAGATAATAAGAATTTGGTCGAGTTCATAACTACACTGTAAGGAGATCCATTCTGAAAAATTAAAATATTGAAATGACAATGGATTTTGACACAGAGTACTAGACACCAAAATTCTTCACAGTAAAGCTGAGATGTGAGAAGTGAATGTTGTCACTTCAACGCAAGTGTTGGATTTATTCTGGATGCCATAAGTGATGCAGAGGATCTTACAGAAAATTGAAATTGAAATCCACAAGTTATTGCAGATTTTTGAGAATATTTTAAAATCAAAAAAATGAATTGATTGGCATTAGAGATGTTCTCTGATAATACAAAAAATCTAGATAAAAATACCCTTAACTAAGACCATTTTTTCAAATATTTCTAGAATCTTCAATCTAGATAAAAATATCTACCCTATACCCTTAACAGAGACTATATGCCTTTAATAGAGAGAATATATGCCCTTGATAGAAACTATATATTAGATATATTTTATATAGGGGAGAGGCTTCTATTGTTGTGCAAGGACCAGTAGTAATTATAGTACTGGTCCCACACATCCATCAAACAAAAATCATAAAATCACTAAAATATGCACAGAAATACTTTATATTAAGTTATGTAAGTTATATAAATATGTCAAAAATGGGCCCAGTTTTTTATTAGACCAACAACTGTCATACACCAAGTCTTAAAATCACAAGTTGACAAGACCTATTGTCTCAAGTACCTCCAATTATTAATTACCAACTAAGTCAAAATTCACTAGACAAAACATTACAATGCTTTCCACCCAAAAGTACGTTATCCCATCAAACAGTCACCCACTGATTTTGCATTGAGGCAATAGATCCCATTGTTAGGTAACACTTGCACAAGAACTAGGTATCACCTGCACAAAAAATAGGTGAAATGTGTGTCAGCCATATGTACATGTATGTTTAACCATTCATACTATTGAAGACATTAAATGACACCATTCAATTCAGGAAATAGTTCACCCAACCTTTCAATTCAAAAATTAAACGCAACAGCCCTTTCAATTCAGTAATTAAACTCAGGAAAGCATTTCAATTCATGAATTAAATTTAGGAAAGCACAAGGATCAACCATGAAAACTTACAAACCATTGGATCATGTACAAATCAATCCACAACACAAAATTGAATTTGGGAGATGGCAATCCACGCCAATCTTCCCTACCAATTAAATTCTAGATCATAAAACTATAAAACATCAACCCTTACTGCATTTGAAACATTCATTATACTCTAAAGATATTGCTGACATACATTCAGAGTTTGCATATACAATCAAAGTTTTCATATAGTGTTCCATTCATTTTTCAAACATACAATCGTTTTCAGACAGTGAGTTTTCATTTTGCAGACATACAATCGTTTTCAGATAGTATTCTAGACATATAGATAGAGTATTCTTAGTGTTACATTCTAGACAGAGTATGTGCACATTGTTACATTCATTCTCTTCATCGGTTGCTAGAGCGTTGCTGGATACATACAAGTTTTTGGTTGTTCTTGAATAATGTTATTATCTTGAGTACTTTATCATTATTTTAGTTGAGAAACCATGCTAATATTATAAGAAATGAGAGTTATGTTTATAAGAAAATCATGTATATTAAAGAAGCTATGAGTATTCAAACTAGCTTACTAAGGCATGACCTAGAAAGCTTACTACTCTATTCATTAGCTTATATTTACTAAGTAAAGAATACTCGTTGTTATAAGAACAGAAAGATACTAACTAAATAGGAGTTAGAGAGATTGCAAGAGTGGAAATACAACTAATTAGAAGTCTCATGGAAGTTTCACTATAGCTTCCTTCTTAACTACTACTTCTAAACTGCTGCTTAGCTGAAGATAAGAGCAACAAGTTGAACTATAGCTAGTTGGATCACAGGCTTAGCCAAATAGAATAAATTGTTGTATCTATTTTGTTCTAAACAAATAAGAAACATCAACATATGTTTGTTGAGAATATATGCACTAGGTAGATAAGTCCATGTCCAAATTGTATTTAGAGCTTATTGACATGGACTAAGGCTGAGGTCGATAGCCAGTATTATTGACAGGAGGTGGACTTTGCCAACTACTCATATAGAAAAACATAGGAAATGTTCATTGCCATAAGGGCATTTGATAGCCGATCATTGGAAGCCATAGCTGCCAGACATATCTCTACCTTTCATTAGTATAACCTAAACCAATATAAAAGGCAAGAGCAGTGGTTCCAACACCAAGAGTTTAAGCAGCACCACCAACAGTCAATAGGGAATTTCTAGCCATAGGTGAAAACAAGCAACTGTGCAGTAAGCTTGTTGAAATTAGCCCTAGAAAAATACTCTACATAGGTACATACTTAAGTACAGAACAAAATTAATAGGTGTTAGAAATTATTCACTTAACTATGATTGTCCTGTTAAATTTCTTGTCTAGTTAGTTTTTATTTCCAAGTCAATACCTCTATACAACCCTTGCCCCCAATCGATGAAATTTAACGAAGTCACCAACCTTGTCTTAATGAATCCAAAAAGTATGTTTCTTACAGCCATGTTAACAGCCTAAACAAATAGACAAGGCAAGAGCAGTGGTTCCAGCACCAAGAGTTTAAGCAGCAGCACCAAGGAATTCATCTTCAAACTTGCATGCACTTAACAAGAAACTATGAATGTCCTGTTAGTCAATACCTCTACATCAGTAAAAAAAAAGTATGAATTCATCTTGAAACTTGCATACACTTAACTAGAAACTTGCTTATAGCCATGTTAACAACATAAATAAATAGCAAAGGCAATAGCAGTGGTTCCAACACCAAGATTTTAAGCAGCACCACCAATAGTCAATAGGGAATTTCTAGCCATAGGTGGAAACAAGGAACTGTGCACTAAAATTATTGAAATTAGCCCTGGAAAAATACTCTACATAGGTACATACTTAAGTAGAACAACAAAAACAGGTGGTAGAAATTATTCACTTAACTATGAATGTCCTGTTAAATTTCCTATCTAAGTAGTTTTTTTTCCAAGTCAATACCTCTATTCAACCCTTGCCCCCAAGGGATGAAATTTAACGAAGTCACCAAAATTTTCTTAATGAAGCCAAAAATTATATTTCTTACAGCCATGTTAACAACCTAAACAAATAGAAAAGGCAATAGCAGTGGTTCCAGCACCAAGATTTCAGCAGCACCACCAAGCAATTCATCTTCAAACTTGCATACACTTAACAAGAAACTATGAATGTCTTGTTAGTCAATACCTCTACACTAGTACAAAAAGTATGACTTCATCTTGAAACTTGCATACACTTAACCAGAAACTTGCTTACAACAATGTTAACAACCTAAACAAATAGCAAAGGCAAGAGCAGTGGTTACAGCACCAAGAGTTTAAGCATCAGTGCCAACAGTCAATAGGGAATTTCCAGCCATAGGTGGAAACAAGGAATTGTGCACTAAAATTGTTGAAATTAGCCTTGGAAAAATACTCTACATAGGTACATACTTAAGTATAGAACAACAACAACAGGTGGTAGAAATTATTCAAAAATAGTATGGTGAATTTTCTTGGGACTGCTCCTACATGAAAGGAATTCATCTTCAAACTTGCATACACTTAACAAGAAACTATCAATGTCACGTCAAATTTCCTATCTAGTTATTTTTTCTTGCCAAGTCAATACATCTATTCAAACCTTGCCCCCAATAGATGGAATTTAACGAAGTCACCAAACTTTTCGTAATGAATCCAAAAAGTATGTTTCTTACAGCCATGTTAACAACCTAAAAAAATAGCAAAGGCAAGAGCAGTGGTTCTAGCACCAATATTTTAAGCAACAACACCAAGGAATTCATCTTCAAACTTGCATACACTTAACAAAAAACTATGAATGTCCTGTTATTCAACACCTCTACACCAGCACAAAAAGTATGTTTCTTAAAGCCATGTTAATAATAGAAGATGCCATGTTAACTTACAACCATGTTTCTTACATCCATGTTGCTTATATCCATGTAGCTTATAGCCATGTAGCTTACAGCCATGTAGCTTAACAACCATGTAGCTTACAGCCATGTTATAAACAGTCAATAGGTATCACTTATCTTTCTCATGTTGATATTACAAGATGAAAATCATTCAATAATTCAAAGTAACAAAGAAATCCAAATTCAAGTGTTCAGGTAAACCAGGTTTGTTCCACTTCAATGTCAATTAATTCACAGCAAACAACAAAATATTTCATGTTGTTAGTAGTAAGTAGGTATTACTTATTGAATCTCATGCTAATATTGGAATTCACACATAAATATAGTTTACTATATACAATTTTTTTTTTCTAAGTAAGACTAATTTCTATTATGTATAAAGGCTATAGTACAAAACTGCACCAACGTCAGCTGTGGAAGCCTGAACGTTGGGCTTGATAGTCAAGCAAATCATGCAAAGTCTGGACTGCTCGAGATGGGAAACCAGTCCTTTCAGCCATAACTTCTGAACCGCCCAGAAATGGGAAACCGGTTTTGAGTTTGCAGTAATAAAAAAAAACACTATGTCTGAGAAAAACACATTGCCTGTATAACAAAGCAGTATAACTGAAAAACAGATGATTTCCACTAGAGCCGATGAAAGAAACCTGAAAAACAAATCAGTTGCTATTCATGAGTGGGAGAGGGCGATTCTTCAATGATTCTGCAGGTGAACATCTCGCCTCTGTCCGCCGGTGCTTCATTGAGAACGCGTCCTCCATCTTCACGTTCTATCTCCATGCTGGTCACGTGCCGAGGGGCCGAGGAGGCAGGGTCAACAGGAGACGGAATAGGCATGTTCGACGCACTGGGCGGACCAATATTCGGAACCTCTTCCCGAAGTGTGACCATAATAGCAGCAGTGAGAATGGCATTGCAGGAAGTACAGTCGAACCTTAACTCAGCACGCTAAGAGGTTTGACGGATGGAAGGCCGAAGAGAACGCGGAGCAGCAGCAGGTGCAAACCCAGTATCCATCTCGGATGTCGGAGCAGGAACAGGAGGCGGGCGCTGTTGAGTGAGCCGCCCACGACCAGAGCTCCGTCGACTTCTCATGCGTTCGCGGAGGCGAGGCATGATGGTTGAATTTGAGCCAAACTGAGCAGGGCACGTCAGACAGAGAGAGTTCTGGGTTGCGCTGGATGGAGAGTGAGGACTCGAATCAAGATGACAAGGAGCTCTGGGCGAGACAACTGAGGAGGGGGCGAGATTGCCGGACAGAGCATAAGAAGCAGGATTGAAAACGGACTGGTTACACCAAGGGCTGTGGGAAAAATGCCAATTGGGGGCTAGCTCGATGCAGGCTCCTAACGAGCTACGTTTCCCAGTACTCGTCTTGAGGCTGGCCTCAGTATTAGCAGAAGAACAAATCGCATGCAGAGGAATAGGCGGGTCTGGATTGTCCATCCCACCATTCAGACCTTCACAAATGCAATGCGCGCCCAGAGTGACTGCCATATCCATCATGCCCAAGAGCCGAATGGGCCGATCGAGGAGAGGAGCTCTCACGCAGTGTGGAGAGTAAATGCAGTGTTTAATGGTAGTATCGGGAGCCATATGGGCTGCACCGGCCATGTTCATTGGGAAGTGGCCTATGTGCCACGTTCCCTGGTGTCTATTAAACACCCGCAGCCGGGGAGGTGCTGTCACTATGCACCTGCGTGATACATTGCTGGAGTGTTGCTGCATCATGAATACAGTGGAGTGAGCCATGTATGAGAGTGCTGTGGCCTTCAGTGCCCAAATTTGCCAAAAGATCCGCGACTTTGTTGCCCTCCCTCTTGATATGATTGAAAGAGACCGCTCTGTGCTGCGTTAGCCATCTGCTTAATTGTTTTATTCTTGCTTCCAGTCTCCAACTATGAGCTACTTTCTCCGGAGTGGTGCCCCATAGAAGTTTCTTGGCGATGTTGATCAAAATTTGGGAGTCTCCCTCAATGATGATGGGGAGAAAGTTGTGATGTTGTATCATACAGAGACCTTGCCATAGTCCTTCTAATTCAGCAGAGTTATTGGAATCCCATCCAATAGAACCATAATAGATGATTTGAGCTTCTCCTTTGATATTTCGTATGATGCCTCCAAATCCTGCTGGCCCAGGGTTTCCTTTTGAAGCCCCATCAAAGTTCAGCTTGAAAACACCTTCAGGGGGGGGGGTCCAGAGTATGGGAGGAATGGGAAGGGGATTGGCTTTTAGGGAGGGAGTGAAGGCAATGCGAAGATTCCAATTTTTCCAAATGGAAATTTCTTTGGGATTTTTGGGGAAGTCCTCTTCGGACCATGAGTGGAGGGCCAAAGATTCCTGAAGATTATTACAGAAGGAGAGCCAAATATCATCCAAAGAAGAGGCAAGATTTTTGAAAGTATGTTTATTTCTTTCTTTCCAAAGGGTCCAGAACACAAGACCAGGGAGGAGCAGCCACAGAGTGTTGAGAAGAGGGGAGAGAAAGGGGTGATGAGACCAACCACGGATAATGTTGGTGATATCCCCTGTGGGTTTATTCTTCTGACAGCGAAAGCTGCATTTCTCCCAAAAAGCATTGGCTAAAGGACAGATTAGTAACAAATGCTGTATGGTTTCTTCAGTTTGGAGACAATTGGGGCATTGGGAGGGACCAACAAAGCCTCGTTTGACAAGGTTGTCCCAAGTGAGAATGCGTTTATGGCTGAGGAGCCATAGAAAAGTCGAAACCTTGGGCCAGTTGTACTTATTCCAGATCATCACCCAAAGAGGATCCCGAGGAAGGGGCGTGGGATGTAAAATGGAAAAGGCTTCTTTAGTAGTAAACATACCCTTGGTAGAATAGCCCCATCTTAATATATCAGGTTCATCAGTGCTTCTGATTTGCCTTTTGCTGAGTTCAGAATTAAGGGCTTCCTGATCTGAGACTCGAGCATGGGGCGCGATGAGATGAGGGGATTTCCACTGTCTGAATCCATTGCTGATGGCATCTTGCCATTGATGACAGACCCTGATGTCTTGTGCATTGCTGTTGGCTTCCACATTGATGCTGGGGAAAGCTTCACTAAGGATAGGATGCTGCTGCCACGAGTCCTGCCAAAATCGTGCTGAATTACCATTACGAACTTCCCAAAAGTTGTGTTGTTGAATGAGTGAATAATGCTGCTTGGCCGAGTTCCATATAAGAGATCCTTGTTGCTCCGGAATAAACCTGATTAGATCGGCGGAAGGTCTGTTATTGGCATATTTCGCAGTCCACCATCTGGCCCACGGTGTATGAGGTTGCGACGTCCATTTCCACCAGATGCGAGCGGCCATCACCTCGTTGCTGTGATTGGGATTGCGGAGGTTGAGACCACCGGCATCCTTGGAAGAGCAAACTGTATCCCAGCTTACTAAGGCCCATTTACGATTCCTGCCAGAGGAACCCCAAAGAAAATTGTGTTGCAAGGACCGGATTTGTTTGAGGACCCACTTAGGCACTGCAAGGACAGAAAAAAGATAGAGCGGCATTGATTGCAAAACAGATTTTATAAGAACAAGTCTACTGGCTAAGTTCAAGGCCCTGAAGGTCCACAAGGAGAGTTTGTTCTCCAACTTTTCAAGAAGCTTGTTCCAGGAAGAATTCCTTATGGCTGAATCCACAAGGGGAGCTCCCAGATATTTGTCTGGAAGGGAGGCTATGGAGAAGCTGAGGATGCGAGCGATGTTGGCCTGAGTAAGGGGCGGGGTGTTAAAGAAAAAGATCTGGGATTTGGAGTCATTAATGGTGAGACCTGAAGCAGAGGAAAAAAGATGAAGAATAGCTTTGAAAGCACGAGCTTCCTGCACAGATGGGTGGCCGAACAGCATGTTGTCATCCACGAATTGTTGGTGGGTTGAGACAGGAGCTCCATGAAGGGAGATGCCACGCAGATTCTGAGTGTGGATCACCTTATGGAGTAATCGACTTAGGCCTTCAGTCATGAGGACGAAAATGAAAGGGGAGAGAGGGTCCCCTTGCCTAATGCCTCGTGAGGGATGAAAGGGAGGGGAGGGAGCGCCATTGACCAAGATTGAGAAGGAGGTGGAGGTGATGAGGCTCATGATCCATCTGATCCACATTTGATCGAACCCAAAAGCATTTAAAATATGATGAATATAATTCCAATTCAGCTTGTCAAAGGCTTTGGAGAGATCAAGCTTAAGAAGCATACCTGGTTTTTTACAGATTTTCAGAGAGTGCATAATCTCATGAGTTAGGATTATACCATCCAGAATTTGGCGCCCTTCAAAATATCCAGTTTGTTCCGGGGAGATAAGGAGCGGAAGGAGCGGCTTGAGTCTGTTGGCAATTACTTTGGATATGACTTTGTAAATAACATTGCAAAGAGCTATAGGTCTGAACTTGTCCGGTTTGCTGGGCTGATCTTCTTTCGGAATCAATGCGATGAAAGTGGCATTGAGAGAGGGAAGAAGCCAGTGCATAGATCTGGATTCCTCAACGAGTTTCCAGACTTCAGATCTGATAAGATCCCAGAAATGGTGGAAGAAATTCGAGGTGAAACCATCAGGTCCAGGGGCTTTTCCGTCTTTGAACTGTGCCATGGCTTCATCCACCTCTTGCGGAGAGACTGGTCGGAGGAGCATTTTATTGTGCTCAGCAGTGACTAGCTTAGGGATGACCTGCTTGATTCGGTCAATATCCTCTTGTCGATTTGGTTGAGGCTCCTGCTGGATATTTTTGAAATAGTCAACCAATTCTTGTTGCATGTCTTCATGTTTTTCCACTTTCTCTCCCTGCTGAGTGAGTATATGACTGATTCTATTCTGCATCCTGCGCTGCATGGTCGAGGCGTGGAAGAACTTGGTGTTTTTTTCGCCCTCTTTGAGCCATCTAATTCTTGATTTTTTCCGCCAAAGTATCTCCTCCTGTTTGTATCTCTCTTCCAACATTTTTTGAAGGGCCTGCTCCTTTTCTGCTAGCAGCTCCATCCGTCCCTTAATAATGATTTCCTGTTGCAGCTCATTCATATTTTGCTCAAGGTTCTTCTTCTCCTTGAAGATATCTCCAAAGGTGGTCTGATTCCAATATTTAATTTGGCCTTTCAAGTATTTGAGCTTTTGTTGAAATTGATACATTTTGGAACCCTTTGGTGGCTGGAAATTTCTCCAAGAAGTGTGTACCATTTCTTTGAAGGAAGGATGCGTTAGCCAGAATGCCTCAAATCAGAATGGCCTCTTTAAATGAGCTCCTAAGTTCTGCCATTGTAGCAGAATGGGCCAATGATCCGATCCTGCATATGGTAGGATTGAGCTTGTTATGTCTCCTCCCATGTGAATCGCATTATCAGAGATGAGGAATCTGTCCAATTTTGACGCAATTTGCTGACTGCCAGTTCTTCTGTTGCTCCAAGTGAAGATGCCGTTGGAGAAGGGCATGTCAATGAGCCAGTTGTTATTGATGAAGTTTTTGAATTGACTGCTGTCCAATTCAGATCTGTAATGCCCTCCAGTTCTTTCTTCCATTCTCAGGGTCATGTTGAAGTCGCCGCCGATTATCCAGAGTGGATGGTTTCTGTTTGAATTGAGGTGCGCTAAAGTATCTAAGAGCGCAGTCTTGCTTCTCTGTTCTTGAGGGAAGTAGACGTTGGTCAAGTGCCCATGAATGTTGGTGCCAATTGGATGGAAAGTGGCTTGTATAAGGTTGTGGGCAGCATGAAAATCAGATAGCTGCATAGAGCATGTGTCCTAAGCTATGGCCAGACCTCCAGAGGATCTGGAGGCATCAACTGCTACTCAACTACTACTGGGCCAAGCTTTTGATAAGATGGCACCAAGCAGATTGCTGTTGCATTTTGTCTCTTGAATAAAAAGGATTTGTGGTTTTTCCTTTTGTATCATGGATTTAATCATCCTATATTTGCCTGGAGCGTTAAGCCCTCTTACATTCCAAGATATCAATTTCATGGAAAACTATTTTCGAGAGGTTTAAAGAACCTGGTCAACTTGGGATATCTCCCTGAATCCACTAGCATTGCGCCGACCTGCATAGTGCGTTGCAAATCAGGCTTTCTACCTCGTTTTTTACCTTCCTTCAGAACTTTTAGGCTGTCCCAATGACTGCCTGATTGAATCCCTAATTTTTTATTCTGATGAGCTTTGGTAAGGACTACCTCCAACGATTCAATCTGATGAGGTAGGATTTTGTCAAATTCTTTCTTTTTGCACGCATCTTCCAGGCCTATTAGATCGAGATCTCCCACATCAAAACTTTCAGAGTCTTCCTCCATGAGAGTAGTTTGCAAGTCCTCCTGAGTGTCTTTGCTGGCCAAGCAAGGGTTGACAGAGCTCTCATCAAGATCCATATTGTTGGGGTTCCAAGAGATTTGTTTCAGCTTCGCATGGGGATCAGGTTTTGAGGGGACATCAGATGGCTGAGAAGCATGAGAAGGTCCAGAGGCCGTGGTTTGATTTTTGGAAGAAGAGGGGTTCGCCGGGGTCGTGGAAGCAGGCACCGTGGTGGTATTTTTTGAAGAAGAGTCTATGTCGGCTAGGGCGGAAAAGCTATTGCTAGTGGTAGGGATTGACTGGGAAGGGCTGGGTTTGGAACTGGACGGAGGAGCTTTCTTATGATTTCTCCTTTTGGAAGAGACCTTGGTAAACCCCTCTGCATCTTCTTTGTCTTCAGCATTTTGGGTTTTGGAATGTGCCACCAAGGGACAATCTCTGAACAGATGCCCATGGGCATGGCATCTTCTGCAACGAAATGGCACATGTTCATAACCCAACGGCTGAATCCATTCAAAGTCATCATGAAACAAACTTACCGGATCTGGGAGGGCTCGATCCAGTTGCATTTGGACACAGATCCTCGCGTAAGAAGTGTATCTCCGAAGCTTCGTTTCTTCTGCGATTTTCATGAACTCACCAAGCCCACTGCCTATCGCTTGCAGAGATTCTTCATCCCAGTATTCCAGAGGCAATGAATAGAGTCTGATCCAGACCGGGGCCCAGTTGAAATTTTCTTGATCTGGGTTAAACCTTTCTACCCAGTTTCGCAGGTATAGACCTGCAGAGTTGAAGAAATAGGGGCCACCATCCATAACCCTATTTCTGTCCTCAAGACAGTTGAAATCAGCCGTGAAGAAGCCTTTTGGCCCGAGTTGCAGGCTGACATGTCCTTTCGACTTCCATTTGGAGGCGATCCAACCTTGTAAAGCTTTTTCCGTCGGCCAGAGCCCCATGAACTTTCCAATGAGGGCATGATCTCTCATGTATTGGATCCTGGCGTTTATCCGGTGACTGGGCAGATCGATTTTTGGTCTGTCCGGAGCGATTGGCTTGCAGGTTGAAGAAGTGACCTGCGGCGTTGTCTTTTGTGAATCAAAACTCGTTTGCTGAGCACCATCCTTCATCTGTGCGTTGGACGTATCTTGCGTATTCAGGTCAACCTTTTTTTAACGCGTTGTGATCCATGGCAGGGGGAGGCTGACTGCCCCCCCCCCCCCGTTTCCGCTTCCATTGCTGTGTGCAGCACGAAGTTGCAGTCTGACGGAAGCGCCGACAGAGAGTACAAAGCAGCGACATGGGCTAGGGTTTCTGCAGAGTGAAAAGAAAGCTATTAAATAGAACTAGCCATTATTAATTTCAAAGTTAAACTAGTAGTTAGGATTTTATTAAGTAATTAAATAAATAATTAAATTAATAGAACTAACCATTATTAAATTTCAAAGTCAAATTAGATGTTATTCTAGCAGCCTGTTTTTTCATTTCTACATCTATTTAAACTCAACCACCGGATCTGATCTCTGACCGAGTCTTGATGATGAACCACACTGGTTGGTTCGAATCACATCGACATTGTTCATTGTAATGTGATTATTAGCGAAAGATTTCTTCATAATATATACTCTATTATGGAATGGACCAGCTCTATTATCCAAAAAATAATTATGCTCTTTATTTCATTTCAATCAGATATATTAATTTTAAAAATCACATTAATAATTAATTTTAAAAATCACATTAATATGTGTCATGTGAACCTGAGTGATAGTTTTTTCCGCATATGGTATTAGTAGAGCATGGTATTGAATCATGATATTGTAACAAAGTTAATAATAAGATTGATTTAAAATAAAGTTATAATTTAGTTATTTTTTATGATTTTTTCAACCTTAACAATTTAAGAAGTATTATGAGATAAACATTTTAATATTTGTTAACATTGATTGGTCATTTAATTGTATGGAAGAGAAGTTGTAATATTATATTAGGTAAACATTTTAACTCATCAAATTACATAAAAATGAAAACAAGATAAAATAAAACATAAAGTTAATAATTATAATCATTAATTAAAACATTTTGATTAGATGAAATTACATAAAGATGAAAATTAAAATTAAAATTAAATTAGAAAAAATAAATAATTATAATTATTAATAATTAAATCAATTTATATTAACTATGAATTAATTAAGTGCTACGAGAATCAAAATTTAAAAAATGTAAATATTTCCACAAATTTACACTTTAAAAGATATAAGAGTTATTGATAAATCTAAAATTAAAATAATTCTAAACTAGTTTATATAATTATGTTAATATAAATTTCCTTTATGTACATTAAATTTAATTGAAGACATTGTCGTTTTTAATTATTAATTAATACAAATAAATAAATTTAATCAAATATATAAAATCGTATGAATTTAACAGTTCACATATTCCATCCATAAGGAAAGAGCCGCTTCAATTTCACATGTCGATATTACAATAAGTTGGTATGTTTAGATTTGGCTATTTCTATAATATAATGATTCATCCACAGGAATTGGATATTTATAACATATGTGACAAGCATATGGTAAATTATATATTTGATAAAAAGTGTGTGGAATGACAAACAGTATCATTTTTGTGAAACGTATCACGCACTCCTAGTGCAGAGCTCTTTTCGTAACCGTCCCATATGAATAAAATATGTACTTTCCGTAAAGTTATGTACTTTCCTGTAGTTCACATATTCCATCCATAAGGAAAGAGCCGCTTCAATTTCTCATGTCGATATTACAATAAGTTGGTCTGTTTAGATTTGGCTATTTCTATAATATAATGATTCATCCACAGGAATTGGATATTTATAAAATATGTGACAAGCATATGGTAAATTATATATTTGATAAAAAGTGTCTGGAATGACAAACAGTATCATTTTTGTGAAACGTATCACGCACTCCTAGTGCAGAGCTCTTTTCGTAACCGTCCCATATGAATAAAATATGTACTTTCCGTAAAGTTATGTACTTTCCTGTACCTCGATGTTGTCCAAATGGACCCTTCATCTGTATGTAACATAATAAAGAAAAATTTTAACTGAGAATAACAGCTTTAATAAAGGAAAATATTGATATTGTTAACGCATGTCCTCAAAAAAAATTTACAATCATCTTGATGTTGTACCTGCAAAGATGTAACATAATAAGGAAAATTCTTAATCAGGTATAGCAACTATTCTATTCGTATTGTTACTGTTTTCATAGACACAGAAATAACCGTCTGTTCAACTACTGATTGAGAGATGTTAATTCTTCATAGGGAAGTCGACCAACGTCAAAAGAAAGAAAAACCTCTGAAAGCCCATGTGAACGCTCATGAAAAATAACATAATTACAACACAAACGGCCAGCAACTTTTACAAGTAAAACACACACTACTTTTATTACAAAAAGACCTTATAAGAGGTTACAAGAAAATCTGTCACAACAGGGAACAGATTGAATGACATGATAACATTATCAACAACTGCACAATATATTTCGAGAGACTTAACTTTAACCTGAAGCCCCACTAGAATAGGAGGTGGAGCTTCCATCAGAGGAGGAGCCGCCTCCAGGAGAGGAGGTGGAGCTTCCATCAGAGGAGGAACCGCCTTCAGGAGAGCAGGAGGAGGAGGAGGAACCATGGGAGGTGGAATGATTTGGAAAATGGGACATGATGGAGTGGGCAATGGAAGAGGCTATACATGCCTTCACTTGCCCTCTCCTGGGAAGCCCGGGTACTTGCCTGGAATTGGTATGGACTTGGGATGTCATGCTCATATCGCAGCTATGAATTCTCGTAGACATATACTAATAAAATGTTAACACACAGAACATTATATATATATATATATATATATATATATATATATATATATAGAATAATAATATTATTCTATTCTATCGTTGGGATGGGCAAACTTAAATCACTCAACTCCATGGCTCTCTCGCACTCGTCGCCTCCATCGTGTTGCAATCGGTGATAATGGATGAGGTTGAGATATTCTCCATTTAAAATATGATATATAGACGATAGATGATGATATAGTTGGCAAGGGAATGAATGACCAGCATACGCATGCAGTATATTTTCCTTTGGCCGAGAAATGGAATATATATATAAAATATGATATATAGATGATGATACAGTTGGCAAGGGAATGAATGACCACCATACGTATATTTTCATTTTTCTTTTGGCACAGAAATGGTATATATATATATATATATATATATTCCATTTTTGAAAAGCGTTCATCCTTTACGTGGACAGAATCTATATATATTCGATATTTGAATCGAGATAGTGCACTTTAAAGCAGATGTGCTTATAAGTTTATCTGCAACGAGTTGATTTTTGAGGATACGATGAGATTTTATTATTGAGAGGATAAAAGAAGGATCTCTGATGCCAATTTGATTTATCATTATCGTTAAAGATGTCTGAAGATCCGATCAATTTTTTTTAAGGTATGGAAGTGTGCAGGGCAAGGGATCGAGATTAGACCGAGGAATATGAAATGTAATCCACCGAAACACAACCATATCTGAGGGAGGAAAGAGTTTTTTCTTTTGTTTTTAAATGTTCATGTCTCTTACAAAATAATAATTATATTTAAAGTAGTTAAGTGTAATATCAATAAATTAAAGTGTCAAATATTTAAATTAATCACCCAATGAATTTGATTAGAAGTATTAATTATAATAAAAAATTTAAAGTTTTTATTAATATAGAACAAATAATTTATATTTATTTTAGTATCAATTTTATTTGAATTTAACAATATTAAGGAAATATTATATTTATTCTAATTTTAAAAATATTAATAATTTTTTTATTTTGTTTTTTTTATATTTTAATTTTTTAATAAATTAAATATTAAAATAGTTGTAGGTTGGAAAAATATTATTAATTAATTATAGTACACTGGATGTCTATTTGTTAATCTACCATAATATGGGTTGAAAGGTTATGTTTTTTAAAGTATCATAATTACATTAAAAAATGTGGTGGATAAGAGTGATAAGTATATATCAACCACATTTATTAATATTTATATTTATTTATCTATTTGGTCAAAAAAATATTTATATTATCATTTCAAAATGTACAAAACATAACAACATAGTTATATTACATGTGATCAACCCAAGCTTAAAAGAGAACCAGGCCAAGGTCCTCACAACGAAAAGTCTTGACCACATGCCACAAAAAACGGTGCTAATGGTTATTTCTAGCACAAATTTGACAAAATACTGTAAAACATAAAACTTCATGGTGACGAATTAGGAGGAGTCGATGGAGATGGATTGCAAGGAGTCTCTGGCAGCATTCCAAAGAAACCTGCATGGGTATGGACATGGTAGTCTATTTGTTCTACATAGATTTCCAGCGATCGAAGGTGGTCATGGGAATGCCTCAGCGAACTTCGTAGACTCTCCAAAGCGTCCATAGTCTCATTATGCATGTGTTGGATATCATTTATATAGGCAATATGCTCATTGTATTCTTCATACCATTTCTCCCTTATGTTGTCCAAATTGAGATGAATATGTTGGAGCTGGGCTGATATCACATTGAGGTTGACCAGAGCATTGACTTGTCCCTATGAACGAGATGAATAAATTGTCATCGCTGCCACCGAATGCTAGCTCTCCATAGATTCTAAGTTTGAGCTCGGCTCCCCGTTCAGTCTTCTTTCCACCTCTATGAGCTCTGCCTCGTTTTCGCAACATGCAGACCCTACGCCTACTCCACGCTCCCACTGGGAAAGAACAACCTTCACCTGCATAGGATGCCTCACTTCTTCCCAGGTTTCTAGTGTTGAGACCCTCCCCACTCTCCTTGTCGTCGATGCCCAATAGCTCGCTTGCTACAACCACAATTCCAAGAGTCTGCTTCCCTTTCCTTCTATCTGTTGAAGACCTCCGGTATCAGCGTGTGCACCAAAGTGGAATTTCTCTAGAGCCCCACCTGAGTCTCCTCTAATATCGCTCCCCCTCCTTGTCCATAGTCACCACAAATCGAACCACAAATGAGGGTTGTTCACTGCCCGATAGACTCGTGGGCTTGAAATTCACTTCCACCACCTGCAAACTCGAGGCTATCTCCACCGCTGTGCATTGTACATGCAATGACTAGCTTACAGGATCCCACAGTCCACAAACAAAACCATACCTCGCTCACAATTGCATTGTATCTCTAGCTCGCATTGTGCGCGTAAAGCTTAAGCCATGACTTGAGAGTAGATGTCATAGCATCGGGTGGTCTCTCCCACCGAACACTCACCATCACCAAACCATGACTGAATTCCCTCGACATATTTTTCTCCCTTGATGTCTTCCTCCACTCGTCATGACAAAACGCGGGACGAAGGGCCATCACCTCAAACATGTGAGGTATTAATGCTCCAATCTGGCGCATGGTTACATGCCAAACCCTCCTTCTTACTCAACCACCATTTGGCTATGTGACAAGACACCCCATCGCAGATAATATTTATATGTAATAATAATAATTATTATTACAATAATAAAAAATTTATTATATTATAACTATAATTATTATAAAAAATATCAAAGGAATATTAATTATAAAAATCTAGTTATTATAAAAATTAATTATTATATATATATATATATTTTACAGTAATTATCATATTGTTATTATTATTATACTATATAATTATTATAGAAAAATAGATATTTTATTATTATTATTATTATTATGAAATAATAAAATAATTATAATTATAATATTTTTTAAAATATAATTCTAATAATTAAATTATTACAATTAATATTAATAAATAACATATAAAAATAAATGTGGTTAGAAAAAAAATTAATAAATGTGGTTGATATACATATATGAGAGTTTGTTAACCACATTCTTTAATGACAAGGGAATACTATTAAACCCAATGGAATAATATTACAAATACGAGGTATATGAACCCTAAGATAAATCTTATAAACCCTAAAATAAACACAATTAACCATGGTTAACCATGGCTAGTTTTCATATTGTGACAATCCTTGCCACAATGCGACGTTGGACCGTGGTTGTCCTAGTTTACCATGATTGATCTACATATCGGGACAACATTTGTCACAATGTGACGTTGGACCATGGATGTCCATGGTTGATCTTCATATTGAGACAACATTTCTCACAAAGCGACATTGGACCATGGTTAAGTATGATTGATATTATAAGCCAAAGATATTAATACCAAAAAATTGAGAGATTATAAACCCGAGGGAGTAATAGTAAACCAAAGGGAATAATATAAATGCAAGGTATGTAAACGCTAAGATAAATATTATAAACCCTGAAATAAACATGGTTGACTATGGTTTACCATGGATGATTTTCATATTCAAAAAATCTTTGTCACAACGTGACATCAAACCATGGTTGACAATGATTTATTTTCATACGAAGACAACCTTTGTCATAATGAGACGTTGAACCATGGTTGACAATGTTTTATTTTCATATTGAGAAAATATTTGTCACAATGTGACCATGGTTGACCATGATTCATTTTCATATTGAGATAATCTTTCTCACAATTCGATGTTGGAAAATGATTGACCATGGTTTATTTTAATATTGAGGTAATATTTGTCTCAATATAGTGTTGGACCATAGTTGAGCATAATTGACCATGGTCGACTATGTTTGACCCTTGTTGACCATGATTGACGATGGTTGAGAATGGTTGATTTTCATATTTTGACAATATTTATCACATTGTGACGATGGAACGTGGTTGACCATGATCATAAGTCGAAGGGATTTCTATTAAATCTATTATTTTATTAAAAACCCTATGAATAATATTATACTCTAAGAATATGAATCCTTAGATTAATAAACCCAAAATATTGATATCATAAACCCAAGGGAATAATAAACCCAAATGGTTAATACTAAAATATCAAGGGATTATAAACCCAAGGTATTAATACTATAAAACCAAGATAGATAGACCCGAAGATAAATATTATAAACCCTAAAATAAACATTTTTGACCATGGTTGATTTTCATATTGAGGCAATCTGTGTCACAATGTGACGTTGGACCATGGTCGACCATGATTGATTTTCATATCGAGACAATATTTGTCACAATGCGGCGTTAGAACATAGTTTATTTTCATATTGACACAATATTTTTCACAATGTGATGTTGGAACATGGTTGACCATGATTGATATTATAAACCCAAGTGAATAATATAAATGCAAGGTATATAAACCCAAGTATTAATTTTATTAACCCTAAAAGAAACATAGTTCAAAATGGTTTACGATGGTTGATTTTCATATTAAAACAATCTTTATCACAATGCAGCATTGGACAATGCTTGGCCATGATTGATTTTCATATGAAGAAAATATTTGTCAGCATGAGGCATTGGACCATGGTTGGGCATGGTTGACCATGGTTTATTTCATATGGAGACAATCTTTGTCACAATGCGGTGTTGGACCATGATCAACCATGGTTGTAACAATGTGAAGTTGGACCATGAGACAATTTTTGTCACAATGTGACGTTGGACCATGGTTGACCATGATTATAAACACAATGATTTATATTAAACCTTAGGATCAATATTTTTAGGCCTATGAATAATATTCTACCCTACAAATATGAACCCTTAGATTAATAAACCCAAGGGACTATTGCTAAAACCCCAAGGGATTAATATTATAAACCCAAAGTATATAAACCCTAAAATAAATATTATAAACCCTAAAATCAACATGGTTCACCATCATTGATTTCAATATTTACACAATCCTTGTCATAATGTGTCATTTGACCAAAGTTTTCCAAGGTTGACCATGGTTTATTTTCTTATCGAGATAACCTTTGCCTCAATGAAACATTGGACCATACTTGACTATGGTTGATTTTCATATTGAGATAATATTTGTCACAATGTGACATTGGACCATAGATGGCTATGATTAATATTATAAACCCAAGGGAATAATAAAACCAAGAGATTAATACTAAAAACCTAAGGGGTTATAAACCCAAGAGAATAATATTAAACTCATGGGAATATTATTAAAACCAAGAGAATAATATAAACTCAAGGTATATAAACCCCAATATAAATATTATAAACCCTAATATAAATATGGTTGACCATGGTTTTCCATGGTTTATTTTCACATTTAGACAATATTTTTCACAATGGGATGTCGGACCATGGTTGATTTTCACATTTAGACAATATTTGTCACAATGTGATGTTATACCATGGTTGACCATGATTTACTTTCATATCAAAACAATCCTTGTCACAATGAGACGGTGGACCATGGTTGAACATGGTTGATTTTCATATTGAGACAATCTTTGTTACAATGCAACGTTTGACCCTAGTTGATTGTGGTTGTCACAATGTGATGTCAAACCATAAGATAATATTTGTCACAATGTGACCATGGTTATTGACTATGTTTTACCATGATTGACCATGATTGGTTTTCATATTGAGACAATATTTCTCATAATGTGATGTTAGACGATGGTTAACCATGGTTGATTTTCATATTGAGGTAATATTTGTTACAATGTGGTGTAGGACCATGGCAGACCATAATTGACCATGGTCAACAATTTTTGACCAATTTTCACCATCATTGAGCATGGTTGACAATGGTTAAAAATGGTTGAGCATGGTTGATTTTCATATTGAGGCAATATTTGTCCCAATGTAACATTTGACCATGGTTGACCATGATTATAAACCCAAGGGATTTATATTAAACCCTAGGATTCATATTATAAACCCTATGAATAATATTATTCCTTAGGAATATGAACCCTTAGATTAATAAACCCAATGGATTAATATTATAAACACAAGGGAATAGTAAACCCAAGGGATTAATACTAAAATCCAAAATGATTATAAACCCAAGGGAATAATATTAAGCGCAAGGGATTAATATTATAACTCCAAGGTATATAAACCCTAAGATAAATATTATAAAATCTAAAATAAACATGGTTTATTATGGTCAAGTCCCACTAGCACAATCGGTTAAGGATGGGTCTCGTTAGCAAGGCGACACAAGATCAAACCTCATAGGGGTGGTTGTGCCCTATGCTAGGGGGAGGATACATGCTAAAACATACAATCATCTTAGGCCTGGTGTGGCCCAAGCTGAGTGTCATCCTTTGGTGAATTTTACGGATTAGACGCCCCTTGGTTGCAACTCCTTAAGCCACATGTCAAGCCTCGAGGATCACAAACAGCTTAAAAATAAAAAATAAAAAAATTGGTTGGCCATCATTACTTTTCATATTGACACAATAGTTGTCACAATGTGGCATAGATCATGGTTTACCATGACTAATTTTCATATCGAGATAATATTTGTCACAATGCAATGTTGGACCATGGTTGACAATGCTTGATTTTTATATTGAGACAATATTTGTCACAATGTGGCGTTGGACCATCATTGACCACGATTGATATTATAAACCCAAGGGAATAATAAACCCAAGGGATTAATACTAAAAAGTAAGGGATTATATTAAACCCAAGGGAATAATTTTAAATCCAAGGGAATAATACTAAAACCAAAGGAATAATATAAACCCAAGGTATATAAACCTTAAGATAAATATTATAAACCAAAAAATCTACACGGTTGACCATGGTTGATTTTCACATTGAGACAATATTTGGTGATTATGAGGCATTGGACCATGTTTGGTCATAACCAATGTTTATATCAAGACAATCCTCGCCACATTGAGATGTTGGACCATGGTCGACCATGGTTATCCATGGTTGATTCTCATATTGAGACAATATTTTCCACAATGTGATGTTGTACCATGGTTGAGTATGCTTTTCACAATGTGGCATTGGACCATGAGAAAATATTTGTCACCATGCGACCAAGGTTATTGGATATAGTTGATCATGACTGATGTCGATATTGAGATAATATTTATCACAATGCGATGTCAGATCATGATTGATAATGGTTGATTTTCATATTGATACAATATTTATTACAATATGCCGTAGAAATATGGTTGACCATAATTTACCATGGTCGACCATGTTTGGCCATTGTTCCCCATGATTGAGCATGGTTGACGATGGTTGACAATGCTTGACCATGGTTGATTTTTGTATTGAGAATATCTTTGTCATAATATGATGGTGGACCATGATTATAAACCCAAGGGATTTATATTAAACCTTAGGATTAATATTATAAGCCTTATGAATAATATTATACCCTAGGAATATGAACCCTAGGAATAAATATTATATAAACCCTAATATAAATATTATAAACCCTAAAATAAACATGGTTGACCATAGTTGACTTTCATATTGACACAATCCTTGTCACAATGTGACGATGGACCATGGTTGACAATGATTGATTTAATATCTAGACGGTTTTTGTCACAATGTGTTGGATCATGGTTGACCATGGTTGATTTTTATATTAAGACAATCTTTGTGACAATGTGTTGTGTAACCAGCTCCAAAAATAGAAGAAAAGGGATATCAACGCCTTAGAAATAAGCCACTTCGAGGGGGAAACCTCCAATACATTACATAAATGAACAATTCTTGGATGATACAATTTACAAAACCTCCTTTCTATATATAGGAATCCATGTGGCCATAATGTAATCCTAGTGGGCCACAATGTAATCCTAGCCGACCTAACAATAATAATTTAAGGGCACAATAATAACAAAATGGGGGTTACAAGGGTACAATAATAACAATAAGGGGGTTACACTAACAAAAATAAGGGACTATACTAGTAATATAGGGACCTAACTTGCCCCTCTCCTTCAAAAAAGTGTTGTCCTCAATGCTTGAGTAGCTCTGGGTGCTTCTGTATAAAATTCTCATCCTCCCATGTAGAATCTTCAGTAGGTAAGTTCTTCCACTTGATGAGATACTCTGAAATTGATCGATTCCGTAGCTGTCGAGTTCTTGTTTCCATGACCGCTTCAGGTTCCAATATGATTTTTCCTTCCTCATCAAGTTCTGGCAATATTGTTTGAACCGGAAGATTTTCATCCAATTTGCATGCCATAGTACCACCTTTTGCAACACCTCGTAAGGACCAAAGTACCAAATTACTTTGGCGATAATTTATTATCCTTCTTAGCTTGCTTGAGGGACATTTGTTTGTATGGTTGTAGCCGTAAAAATACCCAATCTCCTACATTAAAACTTCTCTCGCTGCGATGTTGATCTGCCTGTTGTTTCATTCGATTTTGTGCCAAATTCAAGTTATCATTTAAGAGTTGGAGAACTTCTTGCTGATGCTCGATGTGATCTTCCACTGCTTGAACCTTCGAATTTTCCCTTAAAGATGATGTGATGGATGGTGGATGATATCCATAAAGTGCCATAAATGGGGTCATTTTTGCTGCAGTATGGAAGGAAGTGTTATACCACCATTCAGCAAGAGGTAACCACTTGACCCATTGTGTTTATTTATCAGATACAAAAAAACGAAGATATCCTTCCAAACATTTATTTACTATCTCAGTTTGACCATCAGATTGAGGATGATAAGATGAGCTATGAGCTAATTGAGTACCCAAACAAGAAAATAACTCCGTCCAAAAATTTCTAGTAAAAATGGGATCTATGTCACTCACAATAACCCTTGGGCTTCCATGTAGCTTTTGAATTCTGTCCATAAATGTAGTAGCAACTGTACTTGCTTTAAATGGATGAGATAATGTACAAAAGTGTGCATACTTGGTAAGTCTATCAACTACCACCATGATGACACTCTTTCCTTCGGACTTAGGTAAACCTGTGATAAAATCCATTGAAATCTCCTCCCAACGTTGACTTGGAATGGATAAAGGTTGTAGAAGTCCCGGGGTCTTAATTTTCTCAACTTTATTCTGCTGGCAAACCAAACATTCTGCCACAAACTTTTGAATATCAGATTTAAGGCCATCCCAAAAAAATTCTTTCTTCACCCCGTGGTAAGTTTTTAAAAATCCTGAGTGTCCTCCTAAAGGAGAAGTGTGCAATTCCAGAAGAATCTTTGTTTTTAGTTGCAAATTTTTACAAATATATAAGTGATCTTTGTACCATAAGGAATCATTTTTCCAACTAAATGTATCAGATGTACTAGGATCTTGCTGCAACTTTTGAATGAGTGTCCATACATCTTTGTCCTTCTTCCATTCATCTCTTGCTTTGGTTATCCAATCCGGTTGGATAATAGAAATGGCACAAAGCAATGCTTCCACCTCTTCATTCTTTCTTGAGAGTGCATCTGCAACAACATTAAGCTTTCCTTTTTTGTAGATTATTTCAAAGTCATAACCCAACATCTTTGTGACCCATTTTTGTCGCTCTTCTGAAGATAGTCTTTGTTCCAAAAAGTGTTTAAGACTATCATGATCAGTTTTTACCTTGAAGTGTCTTCCCATTAGGTAAGTTCGCCATTTCTTTAGTGCATGCAGTATTGCTAACATTTCCTTCTCATAAATAGGTTTTTGTAAATACTTTCCTTTGATTGGATGGCTTTCAAAAGAAATGGGTCTTCCTTCCTGCATTAAAACTGCACCAATTCCATTTCCTGAGGCATCACATTCCACAATAAAGGTTTTTGTGAAGTCTGGCGTAGCTAAGACCAGTGCTAGGCACATTGCCTCTTTAAGATGTTCAAAGGCTTTAGTTGCTTCAGGAGTCCATGAAAATGCATCTTTCTTCAATAATGTTGTTAGAGGTGCTGCTATTCTCCCATAATTCTTAACAAACTTGCGATAATATCCTGTTAAACCGAGAAATCCTCGCAACTGCTTTATGGTTGTGGGAACTTTCCATTCCTTAATGGCTTTAATTTTGTTAGGGTCTACTTTAACACCCTCGTGAGATACAATATGACCCAGATATTCCACCTCTTGTACTCCAAAGAAACATTTGGATTTTTTTGCATATAATTGTTTCTCCTATAATAGTTTGAGCACCCTGTCAACATGTTCAACATGATCCTTCCAAGACCTGCTGTAGATTAGTATATCATCAAAAAATACTAGCACAAATTTTCTAAGGAAGGGTTTGAAATGGAATTCATCAACCCTTGAAATGTAGAAGGTGCATTGGTAAGGCCAAAAGGCATGACCAAAAATTCATAATGACCCTCATGAGTTTGAAATGTTGTTTTTGGAATATCTTCAGTCTTCATTCTAATTTGATGATATCCCGAACGAAGATCCAACTTGGTAAAATAAATTGCTCCATGTAATTCATCCAATAATTCATCAATCACAGGAATGGGAAATTTATCTTTAATGGTGAGCTTATTGAGCTCCCTATAATCCGGACACATTCGCCATGATCCATCCTTCTTGTGTACCAATACTACAGGAGCAGAAAAAGAACTTTGACTAGGTTGAATTATACCCGCCTCTAACATTTCTGCAATCATACGTTCAATTTCGCTCTTTTGGAAGTAAGGATATCTATAAGGCCTAATGTTTGGAGGAACACTTCTTGGAATCAAATGAATAGCATGATCATGATCACGAATAGGTGGGAGTCCTTTGGGAGTTTCAAACACCTTGGAATGATTGTCCAAGACTTGTTGGAGATCTACAAAAATAGATGATTTTGATGTTGGAACTTCTAGTGAGCATAATTGTGCAATTACGCCTCGTTGTTTTTTCTTTAGAAGCTTTGTCATGACATTAGAGCTTATTATCTTTCCTGGCTTCCCCGCAATACCCCGTAATTCAACTTCCTTTCCTTCTGAAAAAAATTTCAAGAAAAGTTCTTGAAAATTAAAAGCAACCGTCCCTAAAGATTGTAACCATTGTACTCCTAGTACCTTGCTGCAGCTTACTGCTGATCTTCAAAGATGTTCTCTCTCTCGCCACCAC